>CAVLGL010000001.1:8737500-8932500 GCA_963668995.1 Parnassius mnemosyne | reverse complement strand
TTCATCTCTACACTTTTTTATTTCTTACGCATATCATCTCTAACCCAGTTCAGTCACTTTCATAGCCAAAATCCTTCTACTACATGTACTTCTACTTCAACTTGAAACATATAATAATTAATAAAATTAAATGTCAATCCAAGTAATTCACTATATGACTTCAAGATACTGTAAGTAGACTAATCTTGCGCGGGTCAAGCTAAAATTAATATTTAAAAGGAAAAGTTTCCCAAGTTAACTATTACAGCAACCCGGTTGTTCAGTTTACACCGAACACATTAGGTACGCGTAGGCAATTTACTTTAAAGTTTTTATTTAAGTCAGTACATGTACGGACGCCAACATTGTCTCGTGTGTGCTCACATACCTTACATTTATAAACATTGTAACAATAATATTATAACAATATAATAAACATTTTGTGCATAAACAGTATTTTAAGTAATATTTACATCAAAAGGTGTTGAATACCACAACATCTTTTTGGTCCTTCGAGAGTGAAGTGTGATTGTGATTTTTTCGGTGATAGCGAATCGGTTTGTCTGGCCTCCCAGAAGCGGGTCTCACCAGGCAGATTGAGAAGGCGCATAATATATCGCTGGAAATTCATCGTCACACGGACCGCAAACAGGAAGCGATCAGTTCACTTAACACTTAGAAAATACCTATCAACAACAACATCATGGAAGATTTACAAGCAAATCAACAACAGATGGTTTCTGGTATGGAGCAGCTGCTCAGCAACTTCAAAAAGGACGGCGCCGACCGTAGGACTGCTGCTCATATCAAAAAACGACTGGAGACTTTGGATACTTACTGGCAGGAATTTCACAACCTTCACCTCCAGGTACGTGAGTTGTGTGATGAAAACCATTCCTACATTGTACAGAATCAATAAGGACAAGTTCTTGATTTTTATACAAAAACAAAAGACTACATACAAAGTTTCTTACCAACTGAAGACAAATCAAGACCCTCTACTCCGATCATAAAACCATCAAATTTCAACCCCCCGCCATCAACGTCGTCAGCAACACCGCGACAGGTGGACCGCAGTATTAACAGCAAGCTGGATGAGATGTTGCGTAAGCAAAGTAGCAATTTTAGAGCTTTTAAGCGAACGTTAGCAAACATTGACTTGGATTTGTAAACCGATAACTGGGAATTAGAAGATGCTCTGAAGACCTTGAGTGTTAGATGGAACCGTATCGACTCCCTTCATTGGGAGCTCGACAGCGAGCTGGAGGGTACTAACGTAGCATACGAACAAGAATTTTCCGTCCATGAGAGAAGCTTTAGTGACATAAAGAAGGCAATCAACAAGAAAATATGGTCAACAGCTCATCAGGAACAATTTACAGCAAAGCTTGATATTCCTATCTTCAACGGGAATTATCACCAATGGGTTCCGTTCAAAGATCTATTTAAGGAATGCATTCATAACAATCGCTCCCTTTCCAGTGCTCAAAAAATGCAGTTTTTAAAGAGCAAGGTCAGGGGAGAGGCGGAGCGGCTGATACAACACCTACAGATCAGCTCGGATAATTATATTATCTGTTGGGACATTTTAAACAACCGATACAATAACCCGAAACTTATATTCACTTCTCATATGAACATATTAATGAGTTTGCCAGTTCCCCATCAAGCATCAGTGACCAACATCAAGAAAATTCACGACACTACGCAGGAATGCTTAAATGCAATAAAAAACCTAGGAATTGATATAAGCACCTGGGATCCGATTATTGTTTACTTGTTGACTCAAAAACTCGATAACGAAACTCATCCTGATTATGTTCAATCATTGAAATGTCCCCGGGAACTGCCAAAATTACAAGAATTTCTCAAGTTTTTGGAACAAACATTTACGTCGATGGAGTCTGGACGTAGAAAACAAGACAACACTCATCAAAAATCACACATTCCAAGTAATCAAAATCTGTATCCGAAAACTTCGAAATCGAATTATTTCAAACAATCATACGCCAGTAATCGAGTAACAACCCAGCATCAATCCAACATCTCGTCGAGGGGTTCTGCGTCACCTAACTTACAAGCTGTTAAAAACAAGAATTTCATAACATGTACATGCCCACTCTGCAGTAAGGATCATGGACTATTCTTTTGCCAAGAATTTTTGGACATGTCTCCACAAACAAGACGTAAAACAGTAACAAAATTAAATGTTTGCCAAAACTGTCTTTTTAATCATCAAGGTAAAGCATGACTTTCAGAGAAGCGGTGTCGTGAATGCAACGAAAATCATAACACTATGTTACATGACGCCTTCCGGTCATATTCAAACAAGCCGCAAAACAATGCGAATGTGAAAAACAAGTCGTCGATGTCGTCAGAAGTGGAAAATAATCGGGTCAGCATAAGTAACTCCAACGTTACTCAACAAAACAACGATATGACAGAAATTTTATTAGCGACAGCGATGCTCAAGGTGCGGGCCGCAGATGGTACTTATAAAATAATGCGCACACTTATTGATCAGGGTTCGCAAGTCTCAATAATATCTGAGAATGCGGCCCAGCGACTAGCACTTCCTAGACGAAACTGCAAAAGTAGTATTTATGGGGTTGGTGTTAAACCTAATAGCTGTAAAGGAGTACTTCACTTAACATGCTCATCAATGGACGACAACTACGTTTTTGATACGTCGGTATTTATCATGCAAAATCTTATCAAACAATTACCAAATTCAACATTTGCTAAACCTTCGTGGTCATTCTTGAACAATATACAACTAGCTGACCCAGACTTCAACATCAGCAGACCGGTGGATCTTCTTCTGGGTGCTGACATATATTCGAACATTATATTACCTGGAATATGCAGAGAAGAAGATCAATCTGTGCCGATTGCCCAACAGACTCGGCTCGGCTGGATTTTGTGTGGAAATACAAAAACATACCAATGCAATGTAATTTTGAACAACATCGAACAAATCGAAAAATTTTGGGAAACAGAGGACATTACTGAGCATTTCGACTTATCAGAAGAAGACCTTCAATGTATTCAATACTATGAAGAAACAACAAAACGACTGAGTGATGGTAGATACGAGGTCAGACTCCCACTCAAACCAGGATATGAAAAACAATTGGGTTCGTCCAAAAATAAGGCAATCGCACATTTTTTAAGCATGGAAAGAAAGTTTAGAAAAAACAACAGTTTTGAGCAAAATTACAAAGCCTTCATTCATGAGTACCTAGCGCTTGGACATATGAAACCCGCTGATTCAATGGGTCGACTCGAATGTTATATACCTCACCACGGCGTACAACGACCGGAATCGACAACTACGGCCTTGCGAGTAGTGTTCAATGGCTCATGCAAGACTTCAACAGGTTCGAGTCTCAATGATGTTATGTATGCAGGTCCAAACTTACAGCAAGACCTTCAGAAACTGTTGATCAAGTGGCGACAGTTTGAGATAGTATTTACGGCTGACATTGAAAAGATGTTTCGCCAAATATGGATTCATCAAGATGACCAGCTTCTCCAAAAAATAATATGGAGAGATTGTCCAAGTTCTGCATTACAAGACTTACAACTATGCACAGTCACCTATGGCACAAAAGCTGCCCCATTTTTGGCCATGATGACGCTTAAACGATTAGCAAACGATGAACGAGGAAATGATTACTCCACCACTGCAATCCAGGCCCTGGAAAAAGCCATGTACATGGACGACCTGCTGTATGGAGCCCATTCTATGACGTCAGCATTGGAATTACAACAAGAGCTTATTCGCCTGCTTCAGTCTGGAGGATTCAACTTAAGAAAATGGAATTCCAACAAAGAGGAACTACTTAACATCAACAACAACCAAGACAACATAAATTTTAATTTTAAACATGCACATTCATCGAAAACACTTGGACTCAGCTGGATTTCTAAACAAGATATTTTCACATTCCAAACAAAAATTACTGACTCTGAGAAGAAATGTACAAAGCGAATCTTTTGTCCAATCGGCTTGATTGCTCCTATAACACTGAGACTAAAACTTCTCTTCCAAAAAGTATGGCAGCTGAATCTTCAGTGGGATGATGAACTACCCGAAGAAATCCAAGTAGAATGGATAAACATGAAACATGGCATCAAAATGATTGATCAACTACAAATACCTAGATGGTTGGGAACAAAAGAAAATAGCTTAGTCGAATTGCATGGTTTCTGCGATTCGTCGGAGAGAGCATTCGGCTGCGCCATATATTGCAGAACAAGCAAAAATCATCATTCAATGGTGGTGTTAGTTGCCGCCAAAACCCGACTAGTACCCATCAAAAAGCCTATCACTATACCAAGGCTCGAACTAAATGCCGCAGTTTTATTATCAAAATTGATGAACAAGGTTGTCAACTGCCTAAGTACGTACAACATACAGATCTTTGGTTGGTGTGACTCCACCGCTGTTCTAGGCTGGTTGCACGGAGACGCTGCACGATGGAAGCCTTTCGTGGCGAACAGGGTCAAACAAGTGATCACAAATATGCCCCCCGCCTGCTGGCGCTATGTGAAGTCGGAGGAAAATCCAGCAGATTGCGCCAGCAGGAGCTTAACAGCAGGACAACTAAAAGACCACCCGGAGCTTAACAGCAGGACAACTAAAAGACCACCCGCTTTGGTGGCAAGGGCCCTCTTGGCTACTAACATATAAACAAGATGTAGAAAACAACCCTATGTATACAACAAACGAAGAGGAAAAGCAAGTTTTAGTAGCTCAGAAAGCAAAAGAAGAAGAAAAAAGCTACATTTTACCGCAACTTATAGAAAAACAAAGCTCATTTACACGCTTAGTAAGAATATTAGCATGGATTCTACGAGTCAAAAAAGATAAAACTAAACAGAGGCTGCCCTACCTAACAATATCATAGTTACAAACAGCTACTAATTTATTAATAAAACATGTGCAATCAGCCGAATTCAAAGAAGATATCAATAACATTACGCAAAATAAACAAGTACCGAAAAAGAGCCCATTATCAAAGTTGAATCCGTTCATAGATAAAAATGGCATCTTAAGAGTAGATGGCAGATTAGAACTCGCAAATATCACATATAATATGAAACATCCAATAATTTTGCCGAACAGAAGCCGTTTTACACAATTACTGATTGATAGTGCGCATAAGATCACATTTCATGGCGGCGCGCGATTGACGTCAGCGTTCATTCGACAAAAGTGCTGGATTGTTGGCGGAAATCGAACAATTAAAAGGTTAATAAGAACCTGTATAACCTGTCGACGTCACGCTCCCAGCATACAACCCCAGATCATGGGTGATTTGCCTGAAGCCAGGACAAACCCCTCCCGTCCTTTTTATCATACAGGAGTTGACTACACGGGTTACGTGGACGTCAAGGCAAGCAAGGGTCGAGGCATAAAAACAAACAAGGGTTATGTGGCTGTATTCGTGTGCATGGCAACAAAGGCCGTGCACCTCGAACTCGTGTCCGACCTCACGTCGTCAGCATTTTTGGCCGCACTGCGTCGTATGGCAGCTCGTCGAGGCGCGCCGCGTCACATATATTGCGACAACGGCACTAACTTCGTCGGTGCTAGCCGTGTTCTAGAACAAAACATAAAGCAGCTTAAAGAAAATATTTCTGATCCAGAATTCTTAACTGAACTTACGAAAATGGAGATCGAATTCCACTTCAACGCTCCTTCTTGGCCATCAGCGGGAGGACTCTGGGAGGCTGCGGTCAAGAGCCTGAAATATCACATCAAACGTGTTATCGGAGAGCAAAAATTAACATTCGAAGAGTACTCAACGATACTTACTCAGCTAGAAGCGTGCCTTAATACTAGGCCGCTGTGTGCATTAACTGAGGATGTGGAGGACCTGGACTTCTTAACGCCTTCGCATTTCTTAACTGGAACAGCTGATGTAACCATACTGGAAACAGAACACGACGCGCGAACAAGATGGAACTTAACAGAAAAACTAATGGCTGATATCTGGAAGCGCTGGAAATCGGAATACCTTACACAACTTACCGTTCGAAACAAATGGAAGCAGTCGACATCTAACATTCAAGTCGGTCAATTGGTGACAATTCAAGAAGATAACTTACCTGCTGGAAAATGGTTGACAGGTCGAGTTATACATTTACACCCAGGAAAAGATGGTTTCGTTCGAGTTGTCTCCTTGAAAACAAAAAACGGAATTTTAAAACGGCCAGTTACCAAATTATCCATACTGCCACTGCGAGGAAACCAGGAACCTGAACTCAGAAAACACCAGATAACAACTAAACAAGTCTGCTGTCAATTTGTGCTGCATTGCTATTTTTCTTGAGTATAATCATACCTACGCAGGGTGCTTATACTATTCAGCAACTTAATCAATCTTTGTATTTCGACGCTATTTCCAACATCCAACTTATTCGAGACAACTGGAAGCTCATAATTTACTACAACATGCAACCATTTTGGGAAGGCTCCGAAGCACTTGACAAATATCAAAAACACATGGAAAACATATGTAAAACAATGAAGGGTGACGGTCATTGTGATGCGATGCTATTGCAGTTACGTCATAGTACCAGTGAACTCGAGTACTACAACCGCATGTTGCTAGGTAAACAAACCGAGCACGACAGACAGAAACGAGGGCTTATCAATGGTGTCGGGTATCTCGCGAATAGTCTCTTCGGAGTACTCGACGACCATTTCGCAGAAAAGTATGAGCGAGATATCACACTCGTCAGACAGAATGAATATCATTTGGCTTCCCTGTTCAAGAATCAAACGTCTATTATCGAAGCGGAATACAACATGATGAAAAGAATGGAAGAAGTTATGAGAAAACAGCATAAGATTATCAACAAACAGATTAGTGCTTTAGACTGCAACATAAACAAAGTAAAAACAGAATTGGAAAAACTTTATAACATCAACCAATTTTTGGCTATGTCTGTCATAGCGAACAATTTACTGCTGAACTTGAAAGGCATACAAAACATGATGACAGACGCTATCACCGATATATATCATGGAAGGTTCGATGTTCATCTCATAAGCCCTACTCAGTTGAGAAATGAACTGAACACAATATCTGGACAAATACCTAAAGACTTGACCTTACCTATATCAAACATACAATCAGATTTTCAAAAAATATATCAGTTTCTTCAAGTGAAAACAAAGATGACCAATAAGTACTTGATTTTTGAAATCAGATTACCATTGGTCAGCCGAGATAATTACAACCTATACAGAGTTATACCGATTCCTCATAAACGGACAAACAATTTTGTGAACATTAAACCGATTGCAGATTACATTGCAATTAATTTAGAAAAGGATATCTACATCCCAATGACATCTATCGATTTACAAGAGTGTATTATGTACGATTTTTCAGCACATTTATGCCACCTCAAACACCCCATATACCAAAGAAATTCAGATGAAGATCTGTGTTTGAAAAATAATTACACAAATCAGTGCCAAATAAACATCGCCGGGTGCAGTAACATGTTTATTCAATTAAATAAAGCGAACAATTACTTATTTACAACGTGCGACAAATGCAACGTAAGAATTTTTTGCGGTGATCAAATTACCGTGGAACGGCTGAAAGACGCCGGGGTCATCGCGCTGGAACCCGGTTGCTCAATCAAAAGTGAAGAATTATCAATCTATACGCACAAAATATTTACGAGTGAATTGAAAACCGGACCTGAAATTTATACGCCTGAAATCGCTGCTATTAACCAAATTATCAAGCTCTCTATCCCAGAAACAGGAGAATTGAAAAAAGACGCTGACAGTTTCCAAGCCAACCTAACCACCTTGAACGAAAACATCAAACACCTAAAATCCCAAAATGTGATCGCTGAAAACATAACATTCCATGACATACATCATTACGTCGCGATTTACATCCTGGTGGGAGTGGCTGTGATAGCTGCTATATGCCTTGCCTGCAAACGACTACGACTAAGAAGAAACACGGCTATCACTTCAAGTATTAGCCTCGATAACATAACTACGGAAGGTCTAAGCTCCGCTCCTGTGGCTGCGCTGGCCGCCCCGAGAGCGCAGCGCGCCGCTGCAGTGCCCGCCCCGAGAACGCAACCCGTCGCCGCCAGCACCGAGCGTGCGTCCTCACCCGCGGTCCCGAACGCGTTCAACACTCAAGACCGAGCAACATCTCCTATATTGCGAACTCTCATTCTTAAACGCGATAAAGAATAATTTTATACCTAACTTTTCTCAAATAATTTTACTTTTTTATGTATTTTTAGTTTATCTCCCTTGTTGTGCGAGAAGATGTTCAGTTTACACCGAACACATTAGGTACGCGTAGGCAATTTACTTTAAAGTTTTTATTTAAGTCAGTACATGTACGGACGCCAACATTGTCTCGTGTGTGCTCACATACCTTACATTTATAAACATTGTAACAATAATATTATAACAATATAATAAACATTTTGTGCATAAACAGTATTTTAAGTAACATTTACATCAAAAGGTGTTGAATACCACAACACCGGTGCCTGTTGAATACCTCCGGTCCTCTTCCTACTTTACCGAGTAAAATTAAACGTGATATAACAAGAAAAATTAATTTTATTAAATGTTATAATACATATCTATGATGATCATAACTATCTTAAAAAAATTGTATCCGAACATATAGCGAGGTGGGTCTATTGGTCTAATGGGTCTATTTAATAAAAATAAACATTAAAATCGGTTCAAAATTGTCGAAGATCTCACATAAGACACATACAAAAAAGAAGTAGCTTTAAGTAACTCTGTTTTTATAAATTGACTAAAAATATGACATAATTTTATAAACAATATTGTAATCAGTATGTATATATATATATGTAGACAGAGTAACTGAGTATAGTACAGAGACTGATTTTGTAGTTAGGAATAATAATTAATTCGTTTACACGAATTAATTATCCAACGAGTCGAGGATAAACTAGTAACGCAATACGACAAGCGCACCGTTCCACGTCAGAGCCAAGACTGTCTTAACGGCGGCCGCTCAGTCTGTTTTATACAAGCAGGACGGGCGGCAACGCAGGTGCGATGTCGCAGGTGTGCGGTACACGTGTCGTTTACAAGAATTCTGTCTAGCTAGACCGACGCCACCACATCTACAACGGTGCAGGTGCCGTCACGGCCATACTGACATGCGTGCGTCCTCGCACGCGCTCTATTACAATTTTAGTTATCTGTAACAACTGTAATCTGTAAAACATCGTTCGATTATCCTGACAAAACAGCGTCTGGTCCGGTCTATACTGACCCTTCAGACTCTGGTGATAATCAGTTTTGTTCCGGCACTAAGCCCTACAAAACCTTTATCAACTTTATGCTAGATCGGAATGATTAGTCTGTAGCTTTTTCTATTTTCTCTTTTTTTTTTTTCAAGTACTGTTTTCGCTAGTCCGGAATCACTATTCCCTATAGCTATATCACTGGACCGGCACAAAGCCCTGCAATGATAGTAAGAACTATTCTTTTTTCTTAATCTCTTTTTTTTTTCAGTACTATTTATGCTAGTCTGGAATCACTATTCCCTGTAGCTATATCATTGGACCGGCAAACGCCCTGCAATGATAGTAAGAACCACATTTTTTTTCTTACTCTCTTTTTTTTTCAATTCAGTATAGAACAGTTACAGACCAACCGTACCGCAAACATGTTCCCGTCACAATCACACAAATGTGTATCGTGAGGGACGTAGTGACACGATAACACCTAAGTATGTAAACCAACAGCAACTCTACACATATCCCAGTGCAGCACAGACCAGCCTCCCTGCAACTTCATGTTCCTTTCCTGCACTAGAATAATTACTTCGCTAGAGTGTTGCAACGTCTCTAGTATTTTCTAGATGCACAGACACGGCTACCTCTGACTTTCGCACGGCCTCGTGCGGTTGACAGTGAACAGCATACGGTCTATCAGTTATCACCACCTGCTAACAGATATTAACTCTTGTTAAATATTACAACGGTCGTCCATCCCATACTTCATTTAAGTCATGGACGCGCCGATATGGCTACCTCCAGGCAAACGCACTACAGCTTTTCGTTCTGCTGAGTTCGTGCCACATTCGCGCCAGCAAGCCGTCGTGCCGTACTAGCGATAGCGAATCGTCGCACTGCTTTGCAAAATTAAAAGAAATCGAGATAAATGTATTGCGAACCATGAAATTCCGAGCTTCCAAAATTCATCACATATTCTCTTAAGAAACGGCAACTGTATGGACATTTGAAAACATTGCAAAAAAACGGCAACTTTGTGTAGAGACGGATACCGTCACATATTTCAAAGGGAAGGAGGCAACTGCGCAAAATCTACGAAAGCCGACCAAGCCTCAGACGTTCATTTCCAGCACCAAAGACGATGTGTTTTAACTTTCAAATAAATTTAGAAACAGTTTTTATTTTGACATTACAAACAGACACTTCAATTTTATTTATTTGTATGGAGAAATGGATTAGTTTACTCCTGAAGTCAAAAAGTCGTACGCAACTTACTTCATACGAAGGACACGCAATAAGTAGTAAGATATAGAAAAAGTATTTTAAATACTATTAATATTTATTTTACATCTCTTCAAAATATTCTCCATCATGCTCTATACAAAGTTCCATTCGCCTAAACCGACTCTGAAAACACTTTTGCCAGTATTGATCTGACAGTTCGGAAATCGCTTCTTCGTATGCAGCCACGGCTTTTTCGGCGCATGAAAAAAACTTGCCTTTTATTTTTTCTTTGACTCTTGAGAACAAAAAGAAATCACAAAGAGCTAACTCAGGGCTGTAGAGTGGGTGACTTAAAGTTTCTACACCAGATTCCTCAATAAATGCTTTTGTTCTAAGAGAGGTGTGTGAAGAGGCGTTATCGTGATGTAGCATGATTCCCCGAAGCCCGGTCTTTAGTCTTCTATCCCGTTTCAGCAGTCCATATATTTTCTGTCGTTACTGCTGTTTGCGGGGCCCCGGTACTTTGGTCATATTTAAGATTAATTTTACCCCTTTTGAATTCAGAAAACCACTTAAAAATTGTTGCGCGTGATGGAGCTGAGTCCCCTAATGCTGATTGTAACCGTTGTCAATTGTTTGGTTAAACCAAATTTAAAATCATAATATATCATAGCGCGCAAATGTCTACAACATAGGCCTCCCCCAAGGAATGCCACAAAGCACATTCCTGAGCCACCTGCATTCATCGACTTCCTGCATGTTTTATCAGGTCGTCACTCCATCTAGTGGATGGACGCCCCATACTTCATCCGCCGGTAAGAAGCCGCCACCCCAGAACCTGTTTCCCCATCAATTGTCGGTTCTTCGAGCTATGTAGCCGGCCCATTGCCACTGCAGCTTACTAATCCGTTGGGCTATGTCGGTCACTCTGGTTCTACTGAGAATATTCTCATTTCTAAGTTTATCATACAAAAAACCCCGAGCATAGCCCTCTCCATAGCTCGTTAAGGGACCTTGAGTTTCCTCATACGGCCTGCAGTGAACGACGATGTCTCACTTCCATAGGTCATCACTGACAATTCGTACTGGTTGTATAGTCTCGTTTTCAAGTTTTGAGTTTACGACTGGGGTGGCCCAATCACACAATAAAGCCGCCAACATTTATATAATACATAAATGAGGCATAAAGTGATGTGTATTCTATTAAACATTCTGTTTCTGTCCAAATACGCTATCAAAGCTGCTAGCGGTGTGTAATGCAATAAAAATTATGAAGAAATAGCAATATTGTGTTAAGTTATTAATATCACCAAACGATCGCTATTCATTTATTTGGTGAAGCTATATCATGACATAGTCAAAAACAATATTAAATTTAATCAAATGCTACCATTTCGTGCAATAATCGTCTAATTTATGATATTATAAATTCTAGGATCTGGCCAATATATATATATATATGCCTCTTCCCTCCGGATCGCCGTATGGTGTGAACGTGTAGTAACAACTTTTTGCGTAAAATATTTTGTAAAAATTAATTCGTACATGAGTAAATAATTGTACTTATAAAAATAGGAGTGCATAAATAAGAAATAGTGAACGCGACCGCACGAAGAATATCTCTGTAACTACTGCTTCCCTGGTATTTTGATCTACGCCTAACTTGAGGACGTCTCACAGTGCATCCTACCAAAGCTACATCAATCAGCTAATTAGCGCTTCAGTGGGCGGTGACTACGTTACGTGTAAGGAACTGCGGATTGGACGGAAGAGTAGGGCGTAAGCGGTTGTTGTTTATTATATTTTAACCGACTGTTGTTTCGCGTTATTCATTAATATACTACTAGAGTTGAGCTCGCGCAGCATTTTTATCTATCTTACTAAATTTTGAATAACGGATTGCAACTTAACTGTTGTGTGGAGAATATGAGTACAAATATAAATAAGTCATTGTCAGAGACTGACATTGCCGAGCAAAGTAAGACAGTCACTCCACCTAACTTTGTCTCTCAGCGTAGTAAAAGGAGAAGAGCAGATGATTTGGAGACAGAATTAGAAGCCTTTAAAGAAGAAATGAAATGCATGATTAAATCTTTGTTGACGAGGCACGAAAACGAACTTAAAAAAATTCCCCCCACGCTTATGGAAATTAAACAAACTAATTGTAACATAGAGAGTTCCATTGCATTTCTTGCAGCGCAAAATGAAGAACTTAAAAGAAAAGTGGAGCAGTTTGAGATTCAAGCAAAGAAGGATAAAGAATATATTATTATTCTGGAAGATAAAATTGAGGACTTGCAGCGTAATAGTCGCAAAGCAAACCTAGAGATCAAAAATGTACCTAGAAACACCAAAGAAAACAAGGATGATCTAATAAGCATTGTATTGTGTCTATCTAAAAATATAGGCTGCAAAGTCATGAAAACCGACATTAAAGATGTTTACAGAGTACAAGGAAAAAAGTAGATCAAGTAAATACGCCTGTTATAGTTGAAATGACATCTACTATCCTGAAGACTGAATTCTTGAAGACATGCAAGACCTATAACATAAAACACAAAGAAAAACTATGTGTCGAACATTTAGGCTTTACAAAAAACGAAGATAGTCCCATATTCATTTCCGAACAACTGACTGCAAAAGGAGCTCGCTTGTACTTCTTAGCAAGAGAGTTGGCCAAGACGAAGGTTTATAAGTATTGCTGGACTGCATATGGTAAAGTATATGTCAGGAGAGACGATAAGTCACCAATCATTGTAATTAGAAATGAATCTCAAGTACATAGTTTGATGCAAGAAATATGACCCATATGTGTATACCTATATATGTTAAACCCATCATACTTTATTATAATAATTTTTGTGCATAAAACTGTTAGCATAAATTCATTTCTCATAATTTTTACACTTAAACAAATACACACACAACTTTTAACTTACAACAAATACAATTATACAGACACACTTTATTATAAATTACTTATTTTTTAATATACATTTTTATTTTTGCATCTTATAAGAAATGCCATAAAAACAATCAATTAGCTATTTCAGGCAAATATCACATTTCTATTATAATTAAAAATACATACCTGCAAACATTAAAATATCAATGCATTATTCGAATGATAAATGATAACTTGCAACTGTGCTATGAATTCACGTATAACAAAGTATTGTTAATACAACGTAAATACTTACTGTTACCCGATCATGGAAAATAGCCCCTCAATGATTATGAAGGAAATAGACCGATTGGAAATTGCCCAAGCTCGCGAACTAGAACTAGATGAATTTTCTAAGCACATTCTCATAAATAATTCGGATCTCACCATAATTTCACAGAATGTAAGGAGCATTTACAGTAACTTTGCTGACTTTGATGACTAAGTGAATGTAGAATAAACGCTAATAAATCTATTCCCCAAATATGTAACTACACATCCTTTTCTACAACAAATCACCTTAACCAATGTGATGGTGTTGTCGTTTATGTTAAAAGTTCTTGTAAATTTAGTGTCAAAGAAATAAAATTAATGCATGCTTCGTGCCTACAAATAAAAATAAATAATATTGTTGTACTTGGAATGTATCGCTCACCCTCGATTAATAATGCGGAAAACTTTATTACTTCTTTAAATAAATGTTTGGATAACCTCAAATCGTTTAAAAGTATCATTATAACAGGAGATATTAATATAAATATAATACCTAAATGCAACGAACAAGCATTTGAATATAAAAATAGACAGAGTTACTTGAATATGTTTGCAATGCAAGGGTTACTTCCGGATCATATGACTCCTACAAGGGGTAACGCTTGTCTAGATCATTTTAATATAAAAATATATAGAAAATTTAAATCTGTATCGATTGCTATATTAAATACCACTATTACTGATCACAAAATGATATTTCTGAAGTTAACGAATGTGAGTAAGACGAGCCAAGGCTCTAAAACCAAAATGTTAATTAATTTTGAAAATGCTCTTACGTGATTGAAAAATAATAATATTTTGGATCTCTTATCATATGATGACCCCAACATTATAACTGAACTTCTAATAGGCACAATAAGAAAAGGCCTCCTAGATAACACTAAAATTACTTTGATCCCATGTAATAAACGTTTAATCAAATCTTGGATGTCTCCTGGTATATTAAGGTGTATAAGAAATAGAAATAACATGCAAAGAAAGCTTAAGTGTGATCCTTATAATCAAATATTACAATTAACGTATCGAAGGTATAGAAATTATTGCAATAACTTAATTAAAAAACTAAAACGCAATTATGATCGTGAGCATTTATCTAAAGCTAATAACAATCCTAAAGCTATATGGAATGCAATAAATAAGATAACGTATCGTAAATGTAATAAAACCCAAAATTTAGAGCTGTTAAATTTAAAATCTGAACCTTCTGTATCTGTAAATTATTTAAATAATTTTTTGCAAATATAGGCAAAACTTTAGCTTATACTATTAACTCGAGTGCTACCTGGCTAGCGTCTACTGTTATCGATAGACGAGCAACCTCTCATCCTACATCCTTTGTATTATTGGAAACTCACTCTCAGGAAGTATACAGTATATTAATGCAGCTGAAATCTAGTAGTGCCCCCGGATGGGATAACATATCGAGCGAATGCCTTAAGATGGCACATGAGTTTGTTGTTCCAGTGATCACCCACTTGGCTAATCTGTGCTTTAATAAGGGAATCATTCCAGATGCCCTTAAAAAAGCAGTTATAACTCCTGTGTACAAGGATGGCGACAGGGATGACGTAGGTAGCTATCGACCCATTTCTGTTTTACCTGCCATCTCCAAAATTCTTGAGAAGTTAATAAATGTAAGGTTAATAAATTATCTCCACAAATATAATATTTTTTCTAATTTTCAATATGGCTTCAGACAAGGACTTTCGACGGAAGATGCAGTCTTGGAATTAACTTCTTTTGTTGTAAATAAAGTATACAATAGGAAAAAATGCTTAACCGTATTTTTAGATCTTAAGAAAGCATTTGATACTGTCTAGAACGCTAGGATCTATATTCGTATAGCATGTGACTCGGAAAAGAAACTACGTGTTTATGTTATGACCGTTTACTTGAGACTAAAAATGCATACAATGCAGTTAATGTCACCTTGAGCCCTTGACATACCGGCCGCCAAAAACAACTGTTTTTAAATACATTATGTATACATAATCATAACCGTCTTAGTTCACAAATAAGAAAATAACTTGCAAAATATGACAACATGTATTCAAGCATCTAAGAAGTAAACATAAATGTGTTTATTTACAATCCATAATAGTATACATAGGTAGAAAAAAAAAACATAAGCAGCTTACTTACGTGAATTAATAACTAGATAATAGGTACACATGAAGTAATGAACTTAATTTAAAATTCCTAAGTAACCACTTTAATAACAATTTGTTCGCAACTATAAATAGCTAATGTTACATATCTTTAGTGGACTGTATTATATTATATGATTTAATCAGCTATGTAGGAACAAACTGTAAAAATTTTTTGTGTAAATAAATTATATTGTAAAACTTCACTTAATTGACATAATGTATTACTTATTGTGTATATATAAACCAAACTTAAATTTTACATGTAAATATAATATAATGTGTTAAGTAAATATAAAAACCTGAATTAGCTGATCACCATGTGCAAGACTCCTCTTTTTTATATATATTTTTCAATAGGGCTCAGGTTTAATAGGAAGTAAAATTAGTTTTGAAAGTGGCCGCTTCATCACAACATTTCCCTTGCACCTTACAGAAACAACTCGAACCAATTTGTCTGAACCTGGGTGTAAGGTGATTATTTTTCCTAAAAGCCACTTACATGGAGGTAGATCTTCTTCCTTTATTATGACTATATCCCCAATGGATGGGGATCGTACAACCCTTTGCCACTTATATCTTTGTTGTAAGGTTTGTAAATAATCTGCTTGCCATCTTCTCCAAAAATTTTGAATTCTGTTTTGTATGAACTGCCATCGTGTCAACAGATTAACGTTTTTATTAACATAATCATTTTCAGGGAGACCAATTAGTGGCTCACTGATCAGAAAATGTCCTGGTGTTAATGGGTCAAGAGTCTCTAGCGTATCATCCATTTGACACAGAGGCCGTGAATTGAGGCATGCTTCAATTTGAGCCAATAATGTCGTCATCTCCTCGTAAGTCAACCTAGTTGCACCACTTATTCTAGAAAGATGCTGTTTGGCGGACTTCACACCGGCCTCCCATAAACCGCCGAAATTTGAAGCTTTGGGTGGTATAAAGTGCCAAATGGTGCCGTCGTTGGCTAAAAGTTCAGCTATTTCTTTAGCCATGTTGTTCTTACCAACTTCAAACATACGTCTCAGTTCTTTTGCAGCGCCTACAAAATTAGTGCCGTTGTCACTCCACAAATGTGAGCAATGGCCTCGTCTAGCGACAAATCTTCGAAAAGCTGCAATAAATGCTTGCGAAGTAAGGTCGGTGACACATTCCAAATGTATTGCCTTAGTCGACATACACACGAAAAGACAAATGTAGCCCTTTGAAGACTTATGACCTCGACCCTTTGATGTCCTTACTTGTATAGGGCCTGCATAATCTACACCACTGCTGGAGAACGCACGAGATGGAGTCACCCTCGGTGCAGGCAATTGTCCCATCAGCTGTTGCTTCGTTTCAGCCTTGTCTCTTATGCATGTTGTACAATTACGGATAAATCCTCTTACAGCTGACTTTAGGTTGATAACCCAAAACTTGCGTCTTATAAAGGCCATCGTTTGCAGTACGCCCCCGTGTAAGGTTTTTGCATGACCGTCGTTTATTATAAGTCTGGTAACATGTTGCTTTGCTGGTATGATAATTGGGTGCTTAGTATTCGTCGATAAAACTCTGCATTATTCAATCGTCCTGCAACCCTCAACAATCCATGTTCATCTAAGTAGGGTGTCAAATTGGCCAATGAGCTTCCACTTCGCACTCTTCCGTCCTTTTTTAAGCACTCTACCTCTTGTCTATACATTTGTCCTTGATAAAATTTAACGCATCTTGTTTCTATTAAATTCATTTCATCAACTGTTAAGAATTTTTCCTTTTTCCCTTTGTTCGGCAATAACCTTCTGCAGTATGCTAAAACTCGTTTCATTTTTGACAACGAAGAAAGTCTTTGCCAAATCGGTTCTCCTTCAAAATAACTTTGAAATGCGTTCTTGCTTTCTAATTCTGTTTGAGGAATTTCCAATCTGTCCTTTTCTATTTGTATTTGTTTAAGCCAATCGGGACTAGACCACCAAATATCTTGATTAGCCAAATCATGCGCTTTAATTCCTCTTGTTGCTAGATCAGCCGGGTTGTCAGAAGATTGTACGTAGTTCCAGTGATTGTTGTCTAATACCCGTGTTATCTCAGCCACCCTATTTGCTACGAATGTTCGCCACCGGCTTGGTTCCGATTGTAACCATGATAGAACTACCATTGAGTCGGACCAAGCAAAAATTCTTTCTTTAGGAATGGACAATAGATCCACAACATTACTCATGAGTTCTGTTAGTAAAGCTGCCGCACATAATTCCAATTTAGGAACAGATATTTGCTTCAAAGGTGCAACCTTAGTCCTCGATGCGATTATCATAACATGTATTGACGCGTTATTAATTACCTTGAGATAAACAACCGCAGCGTATGCGTTTACTGATGCATCTGCAAATCCATGTATTTCCATGTCTTTCAAGTTTTGCGCCGTTAATTAAACCACCGTGGTAAAGAAATGTGTTGTAAATGAATCAGCTCTTTCCTATATCTCAACCAGTCTTCAATCAAATGTGGCGGTAATACATCATCCCAACCTAAATTACAGATCCATAATTTTTGTATTAATATTTTTGCTGATATTACTACTGGAGACAACCAACCAAATGGGTCGAATAGGCGAGCTACATCGGAAAGGACTGATCTCTTTGTTATGGGACCCTCTACTTCAGGTAAGTTTACAGTTATTTTAAATCTATCATCTTTTCTATCCCATGTCAAACCTAAAATTTTTATAACCTTGTCTAGTTTTATATCTAATTTTTCTTTCATAGTACATTCCCTCTCTTGTAAAAAATCTAATACTTCGTCACAATTGCTGGACCATTTTTACATTTCGAATCCCCCCTTTCTTAGTATCATTTTAATTTCTTCGCACATAACTTTCGTTTTATCTATATCTTCATTACCAGACATTAAATCATCGACGTAAAAGGAATTTTTTATTACAGATGCAGTTTCAGGATATTCTTCCGCTTCTTCCTGAGCTAGCTGACATAATGTTCTTACGGCAAGGTAAGGTGCAGCAGCGGTGCCAAAGGTAACTGTCATTAGTTTGTAGCTCTTAACTTCTTCGCTTTCTTCGTTTCGCCACACTATACGTTGCAAGTTTGCGTGGTCTTCTGTTACCCTTACTTGCCTGTACATTTTGATTATATCACCAATCACGCAAAATTTATGTATTCTCCACCTGATGATTATACTACGAAGATCTGGTTGTAACACGGGTCCTATCATCATACAGTCATTTAATGAGAAGCCACCGGTACCCTTTGCTGAGGCATCAAAGACTACTCTAATTTTTGTAGTATCTTTGTCTTCTCTGATAACTGGATGATGCGCCAGGTAGACTGCACCTTCATGATTTTCATCTTGAGCTCTCATCATGTGTCCCAATCGTAAGTATTCGTGTATTACTTCCTTATATGCAATTTTTAACCTTTCATTTTTTCTAAATCTTTTTTCTAGAGACTCCAGTCGAGTGATGGCCAGCTTCTTCGTGTCTCCACACATCCTTACTGTATCTTCATAACTTTGCTTTAACGGTAACTGTACTACAAACCTTCCTGTTTCATCTCTTGTAGTTGTATTTTTGTATATTTCTTCACATTTAGTTTCTTCTTTAGTTAATATTTTCTTGCTTCTATAATGCTCAACATCTATCTCCCAGAACTTTTTCAGTAGATTATTAGTTTCATCATCCAAACGTGTGACATGTAGGCTTGTTATTTGTGGTAAACTACTTGCTGACTTGCTAACGCTTCCTAATAAAATCCACCCCAAGTTTGTGTACTGAGCGACTAAGTCACCCGGCCCCCTTATCAAACCTGAGCCAATTATTTTACAAAAAACATCAGCACCGAAAAGAATGTCTATTCTACTCGGCGTGTGAAAATGGGGATCAGCTAATTTCATACTTTTAAGCTGAGGCCAACCACAAATTTTTACTTCTTTAGCCGGTAACCTACGAGTCAATTATTTAAGCACATATGCCTTTATGTTGACAGAAAAGTTTGATACACATTTTGACTTAACTACCAATTCTGCCATGTGATTGATACATATTCTACCTTCCCCTCCTACACCAGAGACCACGCCGTTGATGTTAGTTCTTCTTAAGCCTAATAAGTCGACAACTCGTGCGGTCACGAACGAAGCCTCTGATCCCTGATCAATAAGTGCACGGAAGACATGTGTTTGTCCTGCCCTTGATGTGATGTCTACCAATGCTGCTGCCAGTAAAATCCTTTGACCAGGTTGTTCCTTAGACATATGCGCTGTTACCTTTATCTCCGTCTCATCCTGTTGCTTTGAAGTAGTTCCTTCTGTTGTCATCTTTTCATTCGTCGTCAAATGCTTTCTATCATTATGTAATAAGGAGTGATGACGTTTTCTGCAAATTTTGCAGGATATTGTGTTTTTACATTTGAATACTGTGTGATTAGGCATAAGACAATTAAAACATAAATTGTTACTCTGTACAAACTTATATCTTTCTTCTGTAGGTTGCTTCACAAATTTTTTACAGTTAAATATATAATGCTTCTCTTTATAGTAGCTACACGGCACATTTTCAGCATCAGCAGCATGAAAAGACTTTGGGTTACTAGATATAGTAATTTTCTTTGCAGGTTCCACCATCTCAAGAGTTCTAAACTAAGTTTCCAGGAACCCTTTTAAATGATCGAATGAAGGTAAGTCTTCTGTGCTATTCTTACCAATAGACTCCTCCCACTGTTTATGTGTAACAGTGTCCAATTTAGATACGATTACAAAATTTACCATTGCATCCCAATGTGAAGTTGGCAAACCGAGATTTTTTAACGAATTAATACATTCCACAGATGTGTCCAAGAGTTGCTTTAATAAGTTTGCTGACTCAAAAGGTAAGGGTTTTTGACTAAAATTTTTTTTAAAAATACAATTTGCTATGTACCTTTTGTTATCATAACGCCTTTTTAGCGCGGACCAGGCTTCTGCATAATTCTCTCCCGTAATAGCAAATTGTCGTAATAATACTTCAGCATCTCCCTTTAAATTGCTCTTCAGATAGTGTAACTTTTGAACGTCTTCTAGGGTATCGTTTTTATGAATAAGTGCTAAGAATAAATCGTGAAACGATTGCCATTCGGTGTAATCTCCACTAAATATAGGTATCGTAATTCTCGGCAACTTTGTATCACTTGGTTTTTGGCATAGCCTTTGTTCTAATTGTTGTGCTTTATTTTCAGTATCCGTATCTGGTTGCAATTTTTGTAAAGCATTACGTAATTCTCCTTTATATGTATAATATAATTCCTCAAAATGATCATAAACTTCATAATCGAAATAATAACAGGACTTTCTTTCTTCCTTCGATGTTTCTTGTATGATTTTTTGATGCAAACACTTAAAATCTTTCCAATAAACTTCTAAGGAATCTAATCTAGACGTTACATAGCCTACTGTAATTCTTTCCTTTGGTGCCTTTTTAAAATTTGCATAAGCCCTTTGTATATTCTCATAACTATCACATTGAACCTTCATTCGTTTTTCTGCAGAATCCATTTTCGTTAAAATAAATGTTTGTGTTGCTCTTTAATATTAATGTTCTTAAATTTTGTAACAAACTAACAACAGTCAATCGAAAGTTATTTATTCGTGGGTATAAAAAAATAGTTCAAAGTTCAAGCGTCCGAACGAAATAGTTTCTCACAACCTTTGCTTATTTCTCTCACTAACTACTTTATAAATCACTGCGTTTGTTAACTATACTGTTCAACACACTTCAATCGTAAATCGTTAATGAATGTTTTTAATACATACCACTAATCTCACAGTTCCTTACGTATATATTGTTCATAATAAACCACAACTAACACTATTTTGTTCGTTTCATATATTTTCTCCATTTATTTACAGTAAAAGTAGCTTAACGTTTATTCACTCCTTAAATATTTTCACCTTTAATGTTTTTACACAAATCCGGATCGTTTGGACCATATATCTAGAATGCTAGGATCTATATTCGTATAGCATGTGACTCGGAAAATAAACTACGTGTTTATGTTATGACCGTTTACTTGAGACTAAAAATGCATACAATGCAGTTAATGTCACCTTGAGCCCTTGACAGATACCGTTTCTGTTCCTATCCTTGTACACAGTCTTGAGGATTTGGGTATAAGGGGTATTCCCTTAGATTTATTTAAAAACTATCTTAAGGATCGCAAGCAGAAAGTAAAGATAGGTGAATACTTAAGCGAGGAATCTGATATAACATTTGGAGTACCACAGGGCAGTGTTTTGGGTCCTACATTGTTTTTAGTCTACATAAATAATCTAACTAATATACACATTAACGAAGGCCACATAATCTCCTATGCAGATGATACTGCAGTAATATTTACTGGTGACTCCTGGGATTCTGTACGTAGATCTGCTGAAGAAGGACTTGCGAGGATCGCCAAGTGGCTGAACTCTAACCTGCTTACTTTAAATACTTTGAAAACCAGTTATATATGTTTTACAAATTATATTCGAACTCAACCTAACATCAATTTCCAAATTAAACTTCACACATGCAATGATCCCTTAAGTACTAGTTGCCGCTGTTCATTAATTTGTAAGGTCTCTGTGACCAAGTATCTAGGGGTCATAGTTGACCAACATTTGTCATGGCATAGGCACATTGAACTAATCATGAATAGACTTAGGAAACTTACTTGGACATTTAAAACACTAAGAAATATTGCTACGAAAAATTTAGTTTACCAAATATATATTGCTTTGGCTCAGTCTATTTTAGTATATTGTATTCCTGTATGGGGTGGTGCTACTAAAACTAAGTTTTTAGAAGTTGAAATGGCACAGAGAAATTTGTTAAAAATTATGCATTTTAAACCAATAAGATTCCCAACAGAAGATCTCTATGCTACTCGTATAAGTAATGTACTCACTGTTAGGAAACTGTACATCTTATATTCCGTTCTAAGACTGCATAAAGGTATAAAGTTTGACCGTTGTATTGTAGCCAAAAGAAGGAAAAACCTAGCAGCTACAGCTGTCACTGTTAAAACCGCTTTAGCTAGGAGGCAATATGTAAAACAGTCTGCGACTCTATACAACGTCATTAATAAAAACATAAATATTTACCACCTTAATTACCGAAATTGCAAATATGCTCTAACTAAATGGCTATTGAATAAGAGCTATGATGATACTGAGGCTCTTTTAAGCATCATAAAATAATGTAATTTAATTGTAACACACACACACACACACATACACACACACACACACACACACACACACACACACACACACACGCACGCACGCACGCACGCGCGCAAGTACGCACGCACGCACGCACACACACACACACAAATAGGTCGCAAATAATACTTACCTAGTACTATTAGGCAAGAGTGAATAGGTTTTTGTTAAGTCAGTGCAATTCACCATCTTAGACTACATAACCACTTACCGATGGGATTGTAGTTGCTTTACTACTTGATGGGTAAAAATAGTAAAAAAGAATTTACCCTGTGAAAGTTTGCATTTAGATATAATTTTTCTAACCAACGATAAAAATATGATGAGAATATGTTTAAAGGTTGCCTCACACGGGACAGTAATAATATAATATTATATCTTCCATTATCTACGCATGAAAAATTTTAAAATCTCTGAATTCCGAGGTATGTTCAAATTAAGAGGCTGAATAGAGCCACATTGATATGCATGGGGATCGTTTTGTAAATTCACGTCATTATCGAAAAAAATTGTACGTATTTCAGGTGGCGGTTTGCAAAACACGATTCCACAAAAATTAACTCAATAGAAAATAATTGCAAAGTTGCTTCTAAAAATACTTAAATTTTCAACGTCAATTTTTTCTTACGTGGTAGAGCCATGCTGCAGCTATATTAGTAGTAGGTATAGTTGTAGCACGAATGGGTCGGCTTGACCGGGGAAGGGCCACGCTCTCACGGAATAACATGTAAAATAGCAGTTTAACCCTGCTGTGTTTCGTATGGTGAGTGTAGAGAACCGGAGAACCTTTTTACTGGAAACGAGGCATTACATCTTAGTCCTCACGGGTGACAACGCATCTACATTTTGATACGTAATCGAGAATAGATGTAGATGTGTATGGGCCGTAGCAAAGTGGTTGCTACGGCCCATACACATCTAAATGGTAAGTGTACTATTAGGTGAATTGTGTGCTCGTTTGTCATCCTTATTCTATTAAAAAAAACTTTCAGAGATTTCAGTAAAATAATGTTAAGTGTTGTAAGCAGTCGTACAATTATGTCTCATGTTGATTTGTAATAAAGTGATTTTACTTTATAGGTTAAATAATTTATTTACCAGAAAAACGGTTCTTGATATACAAGAACCATTTTTCTGTCACTCCTATTGAATTTGACAGTGCTTGCTGAAATTTAGCATTTTTAGATGGATCAGAATCGCGCGCTGATCCGGCTGTTAGATATTGTAGAAATAATTGAAAATATTTATTTTTACTTCCATGCCGAAGACTACCTTGTTTTATTTTATTACGGTCACATAATATTTATTAGGTTATAAAGCAAGTATTTTTTGTAAATGTTGTGTATGTAAATGTAAATGTTTTCATTATTTTGTTATTCTATTGTTTACAGTTATTATCATGTCTTAGCTTTACACCAAGAATTACATTAGAAATTTTTGATGGGATGCGATGTAACGCGCATACATTATTTTCATCAAGAACTATAATATATATATTTGTTCTTTTATTACCAGTAGCGTTTCAACAAAATCTTAAAAAAGGTCAATGAATTAAAAAAATGCCAATAATTATATAATTTCAAGTCAGTGTTTTACATATAAAGAACAGTTATAAAGAGCCAAAGTTATTATTTTCATTTTGATTAATTTAATTCGCGACTAAAATAAATGTGAAAGGGATTTTATCTGCAATAATAATTTTCGTCAAAAATAACATAGACTTATAAAAGTCATATACACGGTCAATCATACTGAAGACTATTTCCAGTATAATGACACAAATATCATCATTAATGTTTGACTGGCACACTTAAAAGTTTTATCACATGGCTAAATGATTTAATTTTATATTATGATAAGGTCATGCTTTTCTATAAAAAGTTGCAAGAAATTTCATATCACGGACCTATTGGTTTGTTTTACTTTTTGCTTAACTAGTGGAAAACAAGATGGACTGATCTTAAAGTTTACTTTCTTGTGTAAAAAGTGTTATTTAGAATTTTATGCAAATGATAATTAAAGTTTCTATGTAAATAAGTGTAATATAGAGAGTATTATATTCAATGGTAGCGGCCATCCATATTTGCAAAGCCAGCATCATTTTCTGTACAGAAAACGGCAAACTATTGCTCAAGGCACTATAAACAAAGCAGCTGATAAAATGGTACACTCAGAACTGTTAACAAAAACTGTTTCCGCAAATGTTCTTATAGATAATAATAACTATTCCGCCGTGTTAGGTGCAGGAGCTATAGAAGGAGAAGAGGTAAAATTTTTTTTTAGAAATGCATAATCATTATTGTTTTGACTGCAATTGAGCATAAAATAAAAAATAACTTCAGCCAAAGAGCATAACTGGCATTATACTCAGGCCCATCAATTGGTATGGAAAAAAATAATTTTACCAGGTTTCAAAAAATCAATCAAAATTCAAAACATAAATATTAAAATAAAAAAATGTATGTATGTATGTCTATACATACATATAATGATTTATGGCCGCTTAGTAACTGACGGTGACTCACTATAACATCCTACAGTCACGCCGAAACTAAGAGGAGAGAATCACTGTAGAAAAGGTAATAATTTATTGTGGAAATTTTGTGATAAATTTAAAAAAATTATAAACTTATCCAAGTTAATCTAACTTAGTCTAACTTATCCTTATGCGTTACAAAAAAAAATAATAATAAAATAGTGAGATGGCGTTAGTTTTTAAGAAGATATAACAAAAATAAACAAAAAAATAAATTTCAAAAAAGTTTAGTATTTAATTGATTATATACCGCTGACACTTAATCACGCTTTTCGAAACCACGCCAGTTGTAAACAATACTTGTGTGAAAAGACAAAATCTTCTTTTGAAATTTCCGCCGAGTTGCAAGTAGAAGGCCAAATATGTCACGTGTCAATTTTAATTAAATATATTTTATATGAAGTGATCTTGACTACGTTTCATCAATTAACCTTTGGTAAAAATTAAAACAGGAATTTTACAATTGTGTTTATAAAAATCATTATCAGTTGAACCTTGCAGCTTGTTCATTATTTTTATTATAAATACCTATAAATGTATATATTATTAATAAATAGTTCCTGTAATATTTTGGATTATTTTGCCCTATCTGTAATGTTCTACGCTCTATAGAAAATGTGGCGTATGACATGACTGACAATCTTTCGAACGTTTTATCTAGGTACAAAGATGTTTTACGTTTTCGTCGCCTCCACATGATATTTTTGTCAGCATAAGAAACCCTTCTGTATCTGAAACGAATATAAATATTGCTACAAAGTAAAGTAAAAGACTATACAAGTCCCTCTACTGGGCACAGGACTCCTTTTTTATTTCTGAGACGGTTTTAGGGCAAAGAAATGCCCGCCGCACTGCCCCAATGCGTGTTGATGAAAATTGCAATTACAAATTTCATTCGTGCTGTCGGGGATCATACCCGGTAAAAATTTACAGCGAACGCTTTGACCCAGATCTACTAATACGATACAAATAAATACGATTTAACATATATAATAGAAAACTTTTACGTACTTGAAACTTGAACACTTGATAGTTCGTGACGCCTACCGGACAAAGCTACAGCACAATAATGTAATTGAAGATGAGTAACCGCGACATAATTCTCAGTGATGCGCAAGCATAACAGGCAGTATGTCACTTATATAATTGTCATCTCTGCAATCTATTAATCTTTGCACTTTTATAAGTAATACAGAACGTAGTTGCTAGACGGTGTTGACGTCGGCTATAATCTCTGCGATCGCCGTTTCGTCAAGGTCATTCAGGCTAGTTAAAGCCGTAATGTAAGTGCTATGGAAGAGCGGAGTCTCCTAACACAAGTTTTTATACTTAAAAGGAGACCCCGTCCCCGGTTATAATTAATGTATTGTCATTTACTGAATAAACTATTTTTTTTATTTATATATATATATATATGTATATATATAAATCTCTTTATTTAAACTATATGGATAGTGATAGTTTTACAATAATTACAGTTTTTATCGGTTTATTATAGATAAACAAAACTTTATTATAGATTGGAAATTAAACTTAAAAACATCCCACATTTGATGATTTTCGATAGATGTCACTATTTATCTATTTAAGTAGTAATAAATTACTATAAACTTTATTAATTCATACTACGATGAAATAATGAAACACACAAACACAGTTTCATAGAAATCTTTCTAGTAGTTTTTATATGAATCGTGAATGCACACACAGACAGATAGATAGACAGACACACAGACAGACAAAAATTCAAAAAACCACTAATTTGGCTTCAGTGCTCTTTATTAAGTCCCCTGGAATTGTTTTTTACAGAAAATATTAGAATTATGGACACGACTTTTCAACAGATTTATTATATGAATTATTAGATATTTAAAAAAGAAGATAATTAAATAATAAGACTCTATAACAGGAAAAACACGTTTCTTTTGAACTTTTATACTTTTAGTTTTCTTGGTGTGATAATAGCCCGTGTTAATTGAGGACTTGATCTGTAGCCTTTTATATGTGGTTGAGTATCAAAAATATTTTCACAAACTTTCACGCAAATAATGTATGTAGATTTTAAAACGACGGCGACACCAACATTTCCTTTTTATTCAGAATTCTGATACTCTACGAGACATTCGTAAATATGCCCTCACAGAGATGTACATGAATAATTCAAACTACGCCATATTACAAGATAATATGTTATCACGTTCTACATAACATAAAAACATAAAACATAAACACTCACGCCTGTCACCCAGAGGGGTAGGCAGAGATTATGGACTTCCATTTGGCACGATCCTGACACACCTCTCTCGCTTCCTCCACATCCATATACCTACGCATACACGCTCGTCGGTTAAAGGTACTCTTGATATGGCCCATTTTTAATATATCGCCAATTTGGTTGATAAACTTTCGCCTAGGGCGACCCTTCCCGACTATGCCGTTCACCTCTCCAACATAGATTTGCTTTGTCACTCTTTCCTCATTCATTCTTTCTACATGGCCAAACCACCGAAGCATTCCTTTCTTTCTCCTGGTCACAACATCATCTTGCAAACCACACTCTTCTATTATTAAACAATTTCTCACTCTGTCATTCAGCTTTATCACGTTCTGTGTTACATATATTGGCAAAATAAAAAAAAGTATTATTATATTATAATATTCTTGTATTTTACATATAAGTAGAATACGATATGCATAGAGTGAATAAGAATAAATAATCTTTATATATAAAAATTACTTGTCACATTGTTTGTCACTCCTAAACTACTGAACTGACTTCAATGAAATTTTGCGCACTCTGTGCAGTTTGGTCCAACTTAGAGATAGGATAGTTTTTATCCTGATAAGTGACATTCAATATTTTTTATTACGAATTTAAGATTTTTTTTTTATATGAAGGGTCGTCGAAAACGGCAGAACGACGTCTGCCTGGCCAGCTAGTTAA
Organism: Parnassius mnemosyne; assembly: GCA_963668995.1. NCBI lineage: Eukaryota > Metazoa > Arthropoda > Insecta > Lepidoptera > Papilionidae > Parnassius > Parnassius mnemosyne. Next base: position 8,903,950 of record CAVLGL010000001.1, on the reverse strand, counting down.
ATATAAAAATTATAAATTAATTATTGGTTTTTGTTACGGTGATCGCGATTAGGTGAAATCCTAATTCTAAGGCCATGTCTACCTACGTAAACAAGACTAAGCAAAATAAAATATAGAGCAGGGGAAAACGTTTCTTCTTATTTTATATATATCCCCTGCTCTATATTTTATTTTGCTTATATTTATTATTTTGTTCGATAACTTATTGCCATCTTGTAAGTAGTGGCATAATCCCGTTGCTATAGAAATCTTAAGATTCTTGATCAAAAAATTGCGACAAGTAGTTTTGACAGTCCTCTCTGATGTTAACCTAACACTACCCAAAGAATACTGAAGAGACCAAAACAGGTAAAAATCTGAGGGAGCAATGGCAGTACTATATGGTGTATGCATTAACACTTTCCAACCAAGCTCTAACAATTTTTGCTGAGTGATCAAAGATGTGTGTAGTCTAGCGTTATCATGATGAAAGACCAGTCCTTTTCTGTTGAAAAATTCCGGCCGTTTCTTCTCAATTTCTTGCTTGAGTCTCATTAGTTATTGGCAGTAGAGATTAAAATCGATAGTTTTGCCTGTCGGTAAAAGCTCATAATAAACGATGCCCTTCCAATCCCACAATACACACAGCATCACCATGATATTTTGCGCACGTTCTTGTCTTAGGTAAACCAATTTTTATTACCAGTGATCAGTCGGTTTCATTACATTTTAATAAAGAATCGCAAATGAATACACGATTCATTAGGTTTCTTTCAGTGAGCCCATGTGGACCCGAATCTCGAGTTTTTTTTCTATAGCCAGACTTTTTAAAGGGGTCAAAAATGTTCGTAACTACTAATGTCTTGCTACAATTTTTCAAAAATGGCATCGACTTTATCCGTATGAGGGCGACCAGAGCGAGCTGCATTTTTGACAACAAAATTCCGGGACTGAAAACGCTTGAACCAACTTTGTACTACTCTTACTGACTGCATTAGGTCCATAAACGTCACAATTTTTGTTCGCTACTTAAGTCGCATTTTTCCTTCTTTTGTAATAAAACTTCATAATGTATCGAATTTCTTCGTTAGATTCACTCATTTTGGTTGACGGAAAAACAATTAAAAATAACGGGAAATTGTTTTTTAATTTTAATTTTTCTTTTCCTTTTTCTTGTCCTATATGTATGTATGTATATTAAAATCAGCCAGATACAAACAGTACAACTATGTGATGTTTTTCAATTTTATATAAACAAAATACGAAGAAACTTTTCCACCGACCTATTATAACACGCAGTTGGTTTTACCATATACCAACCATAATTTTTTTTATTCAGGGCAATAAACAATTACATAGTAATGCTCAGATTAAATAACATTTTATAAATGTAATTAGTCATTATGTAGCCAGCACCATTATCCGCAATGTAATATTAAATTGGTAACATTAAATGATAAATGCACAGTAAACAAGTTAAGTTAAAAAGAAAAAACAAATAAATTTAAGTTATATTTTAGTTTTATGTTACTTAGTAACATAAAAATTCAAATGAGACAAAAGGGAAAAATCGCTACCAATAACAAATATATCTTGTGAAATATTTTAAAATACTATTGAATGTCTAACAACTTTCTTAGAACGTCTTTGGGAAATAATAGTTGTGATGAAATAATTAGGTCAATATTTGAAAAATACGTGTTATATGTATAAACATAAACACTCACGCCTGTAACCCAGAGGGGTAGGCAGAGACTATGGACTTCCATTTGGCACGATCCTGACACACCTCTCTCGCTTCCTCCACATCCATATACCAACGCATACACGCTCGTCGGTTAAAGATACTCTTGATTTGGCCCATTTTCAATATATCGCCGATTTGGTCGATAAACTTTCGCCTAGGGTGACCCTTTCCGACACTACCGTTCACCTCTGCAACATAAATTCCCTTTGTCACTCTTTCCTCATTTATTCTTTCTACATGACCAAACCACCGAAGCATTCCTTTCTCAATCCTGATCACAACATCATCTCCTTCAAACCACACTCTTCTCTTATTTAACAATTTCTCACTCTGTTATTCAGATATATCCCTAACACATTCCTTAATGACCGCATTTCTACAGCATTTATTCTACTCTTGTGCTTCTTCTGCCACACCCAACTTTCACTACCATACATTAAAGTAGTTACTAACACAGCATTGTGAATTGCTATACGTGCCTTTTTGGACACATTCTGACTTTTCATAATAGGGTGTAGAGCCCCATTCACTCTATTTCCTGCATTCACCCGTTGTTCTATATCCTTATCATATCTACCATCCCTGCTAAACACACATACCAAATACACAAACTCATCTACTTGCTCTACCAACTCCCCTTCTATTCTTATTTCACATATCGTTTTAGTTTCTTTTCTTTCAAAAACCATAACTTTCGTCTTACTTGCGTCCACTTTCATTCCCTTTTCTTTTATTGTCCTGTTCATTAATTTAACCATCATTAGCAACTCGGCTGCCGACGACACAAGTATGACTTGATCAACGGCGTACAAAAGGCATTTGATGGTTAACTCACCCATTCTTAACCCGCATTCTTATAGTTTCAAATTTTCCAAACAACTGTCCATAAATAGGTTGAACAGCCACGGGGAAGCCACACAGCTATGTGTGACACCTTTATGGATGCCAAACCAGTCCGAGTAGGCCCCGTTGATCTTGACACAAGCACTAGAGTACCTATAAAGAGACCTTAGTGCCTGTATCAACCCAGCGCTCAACCCAAATGAGTTCAGTGTTTGCCATAACACGTCCCTGTCCACTCTGTCATCAGCCTTCTCCAAGTCCATGAACGCACAAAAAACTTTTTGGTTTTTGGCCAAAAACTTCTCCGCGACCATGCGCATGGAAAAGACCTGATCCGTACATACCATTCCCGTTCTTAATCCCGCTTGCATATTTCAAATTGTTCCATCAGGTAGTTTTATAACTCTTTCAATTAGTACCTTAGCATTAAGTTTTCCCACAATGCTAAGAAGGCTGTTACCACGGTAGTTTTTACAGTCCTGCTGTGATCCTTTTCCTTTATATATTGGGACTATCACGGCTTTGCACCAGGCTTCCGGTACACGCTTAAGTTCCCAACATAAATTAAATAAGGTGTACAGCAGGTCTGCCACCACTCCTTCTTCAGCCCTTAGCATTTCGAGAGCTACTCTATCATATCCGGCTGCCTTACCTGCTTTCATACTTTTCATTGCTTTCATTATTTCATCTATACTTATATCTCTATCTATTTCTTCTTTTTTTCGGAATTTCTATTTCATTTAATTCAAACGTCTCATCATTCATAAATCCGCTTTCAAAGTATTCCTTCCATTTCCTTAAACTCAAAACTTCGTAATTTAGAATACAGCCATTCTGGTCTTGCATAGCATTCATTCTAGGCTGTTTTAAATGTCAGTACTTACGAGCTTACAGAACATTTTAATGTTTACCTGAAAGTTATCCGATATTTGTTTATCATTCTTGTTCATTTTTTCTTGCTTTTTCCTTTCAACTTCTTCTTTTACTCTCTTATTTAGATGTCTAAAGACTGCCTTTTGTCTTTAAATATCATCACTCATACTGCTAGAAATACTACCCTTGGTTGCTAATAAATCTAGCCATGCTTTCGTCTTTGCTTCAACTTCCAGTCGTACCTCATCATCCTACCATAACGTGTTATTTTTCTTTCATTAGTTCTTTTACTTACACCACATACTTCAGTAGCTGCATCCACTAAACCTTTCTTGACATTATACCAGTCAGTCTTCAAGTCTAAATCATTCATATACAATTCAGCTATACCACTTATATTTTCTCTCATTCTACATTTAAACTTCTCTTTCACACCTTCATCTAGTAATCTTTCTGTTCTTATACGCTATAACGCAGTGGTAGACATAGATTTCCGATGCCTACAATATCTGAAAAGACCATTAATTCGGCATAAGATCAAGTAATAGTCCGTCCCTAAGTTAGAGCCCCGGTAAACCCTTGTATTTACCACCGCGGTCCTCATTCTGTCATCAACAATTATGAAATCTATCATACTTCTATCATCACCTCTTTCCCTTGTATACATGTGAATCTTCTTATGACGGAAGAAAGTTTTCGTCACAAAAATATTCTTTTCCACACATACAGTGAGGAGGCTTTCACCATTCTTATTTATACTTTCATCACCAAACGTTCAATATCCTTTCATAACCAAGCCTCCTCACCCCAACCCTTCCATTAATCTTGCATTTCATTAGCACCATCCTTACCAACTTCCAAAACTGCTCTCGGATATAAGTGGGCTTAGACATATCTGGGGCGTAGACCCCTAAAACAAACAACTACTTTAAGCCCAGTTTCATTCGTATCATATACGTATTCATACTTCATCCATCTTATCATTCATTCCTCCACATATATTCAATGTGAGAGTGTATAATGAAGCCACACGGGCTTCCGCAATCCACTTTTCACCCCTCCGGGGGACAGAACGTCTTATATACTTTCATAATACGTTTTAATGGGGCGCCTTCACCTGCATTAGTTTTACATAATTTCATCAGCATCATCATCATCATTCCCTCCCTTCACAAGTCCACTGCTGAACATAGGCCTCCCCCAAAGAATGCCACAAAGCACGGTCCTCAGCAACCTGCATCCATCGACTTCCTGCATATCTTACCAGGTCGTCACTTCATCTAGTGGGGGGACGCCCTACACTTCGTCCACCGGTACGAGGCCGCCACTCGAGAACCTTTTTTCCTCATCGGTTGTCGGTTCTTCGAGCTATATGGCCTGCCCATTGCCACTTCAGCTTAGTAATCCGATGGGCTATGTCGGTCCCTCTGGTTCTACCGCGGATATTCTCATTTCTAAGTTTATCACGCAGAGAAACTCTGAACATAGTTCTCTCCATAGCTCGTTGAGCGACCTTGAGCTTCCTCATCCGGCCAGCAGTGAAGGACCACGTCTCAGTTCTATAGGTTATCACTAGCAACACGGACTGGTTGTACAGTTTCGTTTTCAAGTTTTGAGGTATACCTGACGAGAAGATGTGCCGTAATTTCCCAAACGCTGCCCAAACCAGTTGAATCCGTCGATTGACCTCTCGGTCGAAGTTGGACTTACCTAGTCGGACTTTTATATATTTGCCCTAGGTAAACATACTCGTTAAGAAATTCGAGCTTAGTGCTCCCTACAACTACCGGCATAGGTGTGACATGGATATTAAACATGATCTTAGTTTTGTCCATGTTCATCTTAAGACCTATCCGTTGGAAAACATTATTGAGGTCATTGAGAATAGTGCTAATGTCCTCCAGCAATTCTGCCATAAGGACTATATAGTCGGCAAATCGAAGGTGAGTGATGTAATCATCATTGATGTTAATACCGTATCCTTTCCAGTCCAGAAGCTTGAAAACGTCTTCCAATGCAGCGGTGAAGAATTTCGGGGATATAACATCACCCTGTCTTACACCTCTCTGCAATTGGATAGGTTTCGTACTCTGGTTCTGTACTCGGATAGCCATCGTGGCCCTACTGTACAAGCACTTTAGCACTTCCATATACCGACAGTCAACTTGGCACCGCTGAAGGGACTGCATCACCGCCCAAATTTCGACGGAATCAAAGGCTTTTGCTTTCTCATAGTCCACATACGCCAGACATAGTGGCAAATTGTACTCCTCGGACTTCTGTACAATTTGCCGAAGGGTACGGTATGTAAGGTTACATAATTTAGGCGCAAATAATTTATGTGTGTACATATCTGTAATGCATTGTGAACGACTAGGGACACGGATATATATTTTGTTAAGTAGTTTATTACTATCTAAATCATTTCGAATTATTTTGAATAATAGTATTTGGTCAATGTATATTCTTTTTTATCACTCTATCTTCCTCTTATTTATACTTTTTTAATAAGCTGTGATACGATGATTTAGTGCGATAACTTTTATAATTTATAAAAGGAAGAAACTTTGCTTGTAATGATTCTAGAAGTTCACCGTATTTATTATAATAGGGGTTCCATACTGGCGTTTCATATTGAATTTATGGTCTGATAATTGATTTGAAATGTAGTAAGATGAGGATCTTTTAAAAAACCTGCACCTTTGTGCAACAATTCCGTATATTTGATACGCATTGTTTGTTACATGGCTGATATGAGCATTAAAGATCAGATTTGAATCGTAAAGGATGCCCAATCCTTTTATTAATGATACTTTTTCTAAAGATCTGTTAAGAAGGGAATATGTTTAATTGTAGGTTTTTAAGTTTTTGGTGAAAGAAATAGATTTACATTTAGGGATGCTTTATTGAAGTTTATTGATTAGACCGTATTTAGATAACCGTTCAAGATCTTCCTGTAGCTTCACTCAATCTTTAATGGCCTTAACACTCCGATAAAGTTTTAGGTCGTCTGCATATAACAAAAAAATACTATTTATAAAACAAAACTGAATATTATTTATATACGATGTAAAGAGCAACGGACGCTAGCAGAGAATCCATTAACCACAACTCTTTGGGTCCTATTAATAATGTACGAAGAGAACCATCGCAATAAGGTTCCACGTATACCATTGAACAAGAATGGAATGATCCATCTTATAAAAAGCTTTGCAAAAGTCTGTGTAAACAGTGTCGGTATATTCGATTGGCCATATTATCAAACAGAACGTTTGTATATAAAATAAGATTACTGATGGTCGATCGCTGTTTTACGAAACCATGTTGTTCTGGAATGAGAAATTTGTGTAAACTCGGATATATTGAATTATGTACAAAGCTTCAAGAACTTTTAATAAGTCAAAAAGTAAGGAAATGGGTCTATAATTAGTCATGTCAGTTTTAGAACTGTTTTTGAACATTGTGGTTATATTCGCCGATTTCCAGACTGTGGGCACTAAACCTTCACGCAAACTGCGGTTATACAAATTGAACAGAAGTACGCGTATTGAGCTAGCAGTAAGTTTGAGGAAAAAAGGTGTAATACCATCTGGTCCTGGACTTTTAGTTATATCCAAGTTTTTAGACATTGTACTATTGTTTTTTGAAAATGATATATCTGAGATAATAAAGTTAGTGTTTAATGTGCAAGGAAGTGATAACTGCTATGTGAAACATTGTATCTCTTATAATTAGAGGTTCACCCATAATTTCTTTAACTAAGCACAGAGTGTTAAAGGATACCTATCTATATATCTAGCATATTTCTTTTGTTTGCCATATGGTGGCGCCTTAAGGCAAACTAAGGAAAATATCAGAATCAGAAAAACAAATAGAAAAGAATAGAATAATTATTTATTCAATATTCTATATCTTTTGAAAGTAATTTTTTATTTACCACTGGTTCGGAAAATACTTTTGTATTGGGAAGAACCAACAAGGAACCCAGCGGGACTCTTTTTAAACATATTTATTAACATAACAATAATTATGTTTGTAAAATTTTTAAATGAAATTTCATAGAACTAGCATGGTGGCGATCACCTTATTGCCAGGGGTTATTTTCATTCATGTATTCCTTGATATCATAATAACCCTTTTTGTACAGTTTTTCTTAAATAAAGCTTTTAAACTTGTTTATTGACAAACTTTAAACATAGTTTTTAATAGATTCCAAAAGAAGGCGGTAACTGGAATTAACGGAAACGGAAATGGATTCCTGCGTGATAGAGCCATGCTGCAGCTATACCTATTACTGGTCTAGTCGTAGCACGAATGGGTCGGCTCGACCGGGGAAGCACCACGGTCTCAATAGCAGATTAACTTCGTATGGTGAATGTAGAGAACCGGAGACTCTTTTTACTGGAAAAGAGGTATTCAATCTGAGTCCTCACGGGTGACAACGCATCTGCATTTTGATTCGTAAACGATAATGAAGTATGTAGATGTCTATGGACCACAGTAACCACTTACCATCAGGTGGACTGTGTGCTCGTTTGTCACCAATATCATATAAAAAAACCAGACCGGCGACGGCAAGAAGCAAGTTGCGAGACGCATGTGACATAGTTCGCCACCACTGAGTGATCAGTTCTGTTAAAAAATAATTAATGTTTAAAAAGAATTCAATAGTTTATCTGTATCTTGGCATTGCCTCTTTTATAAACTGAATCAAATGCACAAATGTATTCTCTTTATGTGGTACTCAGCTAGCTGACAAACACTTCTAACTTGTAGAACAGAGTAATTTGAAAGGTATTGTCGTGTGCAGGTTTCATGCACATCCATTGTGGACGCAAACGAACACGGCAAATCTATTGAAATCAGCTCCATAACTTTTCATTACAGCCGACACCAACTCCTTTGTCTTAGTTTATACCTTTACCAAACACATGACATGTATAACATAGCGTAGAACTGTTCGTGTCGCAGTATTTTCGGATTTGTTTTTATTTTAATCCATCCAACCATTACCATATTCACCACGCCTAGTACGTGGGTTCATTTTATTTATATTTATTTTTAACCCCAACTCCGATGCGATCTTTGTTGCTATCTCTTTTGAAAATATTTGTCCGATTATCCATACAATGCCCAGTACAGATAACCTACATAGTACGAGAATATTCCGACGAATATATTACGAAGACGAGAATATCGGCGGCTAGTTTCGACGGAGACAAGCTACCTGCGTAGGAAATCCCTATTCTCTCACTGTCATAGTTAAATGAGACAGTTATCAGATACGACTGGAGAGATCAGTCGGAAGATTTTATTTAGATTAACGTGCTTTCTGCGGCACGGAGGTGAAACATCGAGAAGGTTTCTGACTTAATTTTTCAAGAAATTATTTTTGTCTGACCCAAAAATAGGACCAAGGAGTTCATGCCGCTTTGCGTTTACGGTCACTACACCAAGGATGCAATCTATGGAAGGCCTATGCTTAAATATGAATTTTTGATAGGCTGATAAGAAAATGAAATATATAAATTAATAAAAACTCTACTCAGTAATTTCCAAAACTCGTCTTCTATAACTTTTATAGTAGTTTTAGAAATAATATAGTAATATCATTTTATGGTTAGTACTTGCAGCGCGGTGTCTCAGAGGAAATCAAAGAACCACACAATCCATCCTTTCTGTGCCAATCTCGTTGTGACAGTCGCGAGTGCTTTGTTCTGTATCTGACGATAACATAAAATAAACACTACCAACAATATGCGGAAGACAATTGTCTGTACACAAGCAAGACTAGAAAGGAACGTCTGAGACATTTATTACATTTATACGAGGTCTCTCTATTATGTTTAAATTAACATCTTTACGTCTAATAGGTAACATCATCAAAGGCCGGCAATGCACCTGTAATATCTTTAGTGTTGCAGTGTTTCATGGGTGACGGTAGATACTTCCCATGAGTTGAGCCGCATATTCATTTCCATATTCAGGCAATAAATAATAAATAAAATAAAACAAAATAAAATCAATTTATTTCAGACTGAGTCTATACAAGTAACATTGACATTATAATAAATTTAATCTCATCTAATTTAATTTTATACAGGGTATTTTTGGAACGCTCCCGAAAACTAAGACAGGCGACAGCACCAAGTATACCTTTGATCATGGGTTACAAATAAAGTCGATCCTGATGAAAAAAAAATCATCTTTTAACAAAGTTTTATTAGCTTTATTCACGCGCCATCATGTTAGTACAGCTAAATGAAACGATAATTTCATAAAAAATATCATGAAAATACTGAAACAAAACCAGCAGTGGAAACTGAATTGATATCACCTGACTAATGGAGGTTAATGTACGCGCGAACGGTGAAAAACAAACGCTGGCCTTGAACTTGGGCACTGAGCGATTTATCACATATTGGTACGAAAGGCGCGCGACGGGGGAACAATTCGCCAGTATTAGTGTGCCTGCATGCTATTGGTTCCCGCGCTTTTTTCGCTCCAAAAATACAGTCGCATACACAGCTTACTTTGCGACTCGCGCCGATGTTTTAAAAAGGAAGGAAAGAAAAATTATTTATATCTATTGTTTTATGACTAAACTAGTGATCGAAAAGGTAAATATGATAGGAGAAGGTGAATGGGGAAAATTGTGCAGTAAAGTTAAAAGTGTGGAGGAAGACTACCGAAAAAATTACCATGTGATCGACCTGATGACGGAGGCTCAAGCGAAGATGAAAGTGATGATGAAGTAGCATCCAGTAACACCAACACACCATTAACATCTGGCTTCCATGTGACCCAAGACGTCATAATGGACGGCGTGTTACCCTTAGCTAAAGTTTTCTTGTTACAAACTACTTTATATTTTACGATAGAAATAACAAATAATGCTCATGTAAACATTATCCATTTTTAATTCCCACCTCTTCCAAAGTTCTAAGTAGGTAGTAAAACACCTATTATGATTCTACATTAAAACAATTAATTACTATAATATTATAAAACAATAGCCCAATACCATGTAGTACTTTAGAACGCGACTGTACCCACACCCCCTCCGCTATCGACCTGTATCTAGCTCGGTACGAAACAATGCTGCGGTCTTAAGAAAAAAGGGCGCATCTAACAATTTATGAATAAATGAGTTAAATATACCATTCGATTCATGATAAGAAGGCGCATCTACTAAATTTTTTTAATATTCGCAAATATCAATATTTTAGAAATTATCGTAAGAATTTTAGACGTAACTGTTGATCACAGATGACTTTTTTTAGTAGAAAAGACTTATACAAATTCAACATAAAAGAAAAGACTTATTTAACCAGTTACTACGTCATCTTTAACAATATTTGCATCGATTACTTAAATTTCAATTATTCTTGGTCTTGTCTTATTATTCTATATCTTATTATTAATAGCTTATATCTTATTGTTAAGAGCTGGTGTTTTACATGTGGTCCCATATAAATTTGATCGCGGTCAGACCAATAGTTTTTGAGTTATCCTTAATTATTTATATTAAAGTCGGTTGTACAAAATTTTTAATTTTTCATTATTATCGTAGTAAGTATTGTATGATATCCCCTTTAAAATCATTACTCAAGAGTCGCGGGTTGTTATTTTTTGTCTCACTACCAATGCTTTTCTAATATTTATTAAAAAAAAAGTAGTAAATTACTATTAGCGTCCTTTCAACTTCAAATGACCTTTCCAAAATACGTAAAATTGTTAAATGAATGGCAGTTTTTTTTTAAATTTATTAGGTTGGAAAGACGCAAATAGTTATATGCGTCTTTCCTTCGATGTTTTTGTGTTGCCAGGTGTATTTTTTAAGCTAAGATGAAAAGGAAAATTTCGTTTTATTTAAATAAATAAACAAATTATCAAAAAATTTGTTCGTCCTTAAAATTTTCATGTCTCTACGTATATATTTCAATTTTCATATAGATACCTTTTAATATACTTTAGACACAGGGTCTGAAAGAAAAATTCATCAATTTATTTTTTATTTCCATTTTACGTTTTTGTTAGTTGCGTCGTTCTTTATGTAACCCGACGACGGCAGAATGTAACCCGGCCGGCTCGTGTCGCCTCACGCTGTGACGCAGTAGACAAAGAGTATAATAACTGTCCTAGCAGTAGGTTTCAGTTTTGTTGGGGTTCGTTATTAATTGTAGTTTTTGAAACAGTTCCGTGTTGATTTTGTACACGCGTGCGCGAGCGAAAGCTCAATCGTATTGTTATTACTTGTGATTACGTGTTGGTATTATTCTTGTTCTTACGTTTTTTGTTTTAATAATGCTTAACGCGTACTTTTATAGTGATTGTGAATACAGCAACATGTTATCCGAACCCAGGTACACGAAGTATCGCCAAATAAATTGTTAAGACGTCGGGATGGAACAAGTGTGTCATACTGTGCAGTGCACAAAGTGTTGAAGCGTAACCGATTGCGCCCATACAAATTGCACAAAGTGCAAGCTTTAGTTCCCGGCGATCACGACCGCCGACGAGTTTTCTGCCGTTGGTTATTATACCAGCGACAACGTGTGCCTGGTTCCATTGAGCACATTATCTGGATGGATGAGTCGACATTTACCAGAAACGGCCTGTGGAACCGAAGAAATACACACGTGTATTCAGAGGTTAACCCGCACGCTGTTCGACAAACCGGGCACCAAACCCGATGGTCGGTTAACGTATGGGCAGGTTTATTTAAGGATCGCATACTGGGACTAGTGTTTCTGCTACAGCGACTGAACAGACAGCGATACTATGTCGTGAGGTTCGTCCGTGAGCGCCTCAATGAGCTATTTGATGATCGCTGCATCGGCAGACTAGGACCACACGCTCGGTCACCTCGCTCACCAGATCTGACCCCGTTAGACTTCTTTTTGGTATGTGAAAGAAAGGGTTTTTAATCGTGAGTGTGATAGTGCTGACAAAATGCGCCAAAGGATCGTGGATGCTTTCGAGAAACTATGTACGGACTGTGTCGAAGACCACACGATGATGCCCCGCCTGCACCCAAATCTACCTTGAAATGAATGGAGCACAATTTGAGCTGCATCTCATAAGACCACGGAGGATTTAGAGCGGTAAGCTGTTTCATAACTATTTTTTTTAAATAACTTAGTACTGAACTAATCTGAATAGGTACATAATTGAATACATGAGAATAATAAACATACCTACACGATGAATAAAAACGCATGACTCCAACCTTGGTTACATTTCATTTAAGTATTTTTTCATTAGCGTATGTAGTGGTATGGCCCGCTAGTTGCGGGCCGCGCGATTTTGCGTTCGCGAGTACATTGACCTTTAGTCAGGTGATACAATTCAGTCATTCCACTGCTGGTTTTATGTTTCAGTATTTTCATGATATTTTTTATGAAATTATCGTTTCATTTAGCTGTACTAACATGATGGCGCGTGAATAAATCTAATAAAACGTTGTTAAAAGATGATTTTTTTTTTCATCAGGATCGAATTTATTTGTGACCCATGATCAAAGGTATACTTGGTGCTGTCGCCTGTCTTAGTTTTCGGGAGCGTTCCAAAAATACCCTGTATAATTCTATCTAATCTTTTTAATTTAATTTAATCTTATTTAGTTTGAATCAATTCAATATAACTTAATTAGATTGTTTAATATATTAATTACTTGAATAAAATTAATCTATAGTTTAATTTATGTATCTGACACCCTCTGGGGCACCGGGCACATGCATTTGTAACCAGTGCCACAGAAGGGGGCTGTCACGCTTATCGCTGAGCACGTTCAGGATGGTGTTGGCGCTCCCCCGCGTACGGAGCATCAGTGAGGCGATGCGGCGTCGCAGCACGGCGTGCAAGCCGTCCGTGTGCGCGTGCGCAAACATCGCAGACGCACTACAGCAGCGCGGGAGCGCCACCAGCACCCTGAATGCGTTATTATATTGTACTCGGAGAGCGTTGATGGCCCGCTGCGTGTAGTTGACTCACAGATTGCAAGTGTATAGAGTTTGACAAAAGGATTTAAAGAGAGTTATCTTTACTCCAAAGCTACACCGCGCGAATCTGCGTGCCAGCATATTACACTGCACCGCCATCGCCCTCCTTTCCCTTTTGATGTCAGCATCCTCTTTTAAATCCTCGGTAAACACATGGCCAAGATATATAAACGCATTTACCCTGCCTAGAGCAACGCCATTTAGGAGCACACGTGGCACATCTCCCAGCTTACGACGCCTAGCTTGAAAGGTCAAGAGCTCGCTCTTTTGAACATTGTACAGGAGTCCGTTTGACAAAGCGTACCTCTCACATGCACCTATTAGTTTTCTGAGACCTGCGTTTGATGGACTTAGTAATACCATGTCATCTGCATAACTGATACTGTTGATGCAGTGACCATCAATTGAGCAGCCGACCCTTGTGTCGCTCAGTTCAACAATCAACCTATTCACATACAAGTTGCAGAGAGAAGGAGAAGTTAGCCCTCCCTGTCTCACTCCACAATCCAACCCGTACTCGTCAGAAAGCTCACCAAGCCATCTAACCCGGTTAGTTTGGTGTTCATACCAATATTTAAAAATATTGATCAACCCACCCGGCATACCTGTGTCTTTTAATTTACGCCAAAGAATATCATATCTGAGATCAAGAAAGGCTGCATACACAGGCGTGTTCCCATCCGTGTAGGACCTAACAGTCTGTTTGAGGGACATAATTGCGCATTCAGTCGAAAGTGCCGAACTGAGCGTCATGTAGGTGGAGATGCTCTTTAAGTTGTCTCTCAAGCAGGCCATCAAGCACCTTAGATGTGGTTGTAGCTTACGGTAGTTGCACTTGTCGGAAGTATCACTAGTTTTATTTTTAATAATAGGCACTGTCACCGTCTTCATTAGCTCATTTGGCAGATAGGAATCCCTAATGCATATCGTGAATAGCAGCCCTAAGAGTCTCGGTAGGTGTGGCCCCGCATTGTGAAAATGTTCAATGCTAAGGCCGTCGTGTCCAGGAGACTTTCCTCGCATCATTCCTTTTATCATTAGAGCAACTTGCTTAGCTGCGACGCGGTCCGGCACCTCCGACACCACGACCTCCTCATCCACTACCTGCGTACTTTTTAGCGGAGACTCCACTTGAAAGTGACATCTGAACATGTTCGCTATATTCCGTGGTTCACTGATGCTGTTAACACTAACAGGGACGCTAGGCTTTGGACTAAGTTGTTTTGTTTGTTGCCAAAATCCCCTAAAATCTTTATTCCTGTATTTTGAAGCTAAAATATTCATTTTTATTTGCTCCTGATTATTCTGACAATACTATAATTTGCTTTTGAAAATTTTTCTCGAATCATACATTTCATTAAAAATGGTACCACTACTAGGCCGACCATTACATACCCAGGTTAGATACTTTTGCCTAGCGTTCCTGAGAGCGTCACGTCCATACTTGTTCCAACCTACAATAGGACGACCGCGATGTGGTTTGCCACCTCCCAAACGACCAACATAGCTGACCACAGCAGCCTCCTGTAACGCTGTTACAATATCACTGTAAAGCGAGTCTATCGCGGCCAGGTGTGCCGCGTCACTACTACTACACAAACAATCGCCACATTGATCGAACTCATGTGGAAAGCCAACCTTTCGCAGTTTATCATTACAATATTTAGTAAACATTTCTATTTGGCTTAGGTCTTTTTCTCCCCATAGAACCTTATTTACTGTAGAACGCGGCAGCTCAATAGTCTGACAAACGGATTTTATGTTGCATTAAATTTCTAGCGGGTAGTGATCAGACCAGTAAACACCATAATTTACTTTTACCGTTAGCACCTTGCTTAGTGCAGCTTCAGTAACAACACAGTAATCAAGCCATTTATGGCTTCCGTGCGCTTCACTAACAAAAGTGTATGCATTGGAATTTATACCTAACATTTGAATATCATGTTCACTACAGAAGTCTAGAAGTTCATTGCCAAACAATCCCCCGCGGTGAGCGTTAAAATCTCCTAAAATGTATACGGTTTCGATATTGCAACTTTCAACTATAGATGCAATTTCACTTAAACATTGAACATATTCTAAGAGATCGTCAGATGAGTCTGTAGGCATATAAACAGTGAAAATAAGTATTAGCCGTTCCAACACACACGCCTTAATCGCACTAATTCGATTACTTTCACATGGAATTACAGACACACTTAAACTTACTGTTTCTCCATAACAGTGCTACGCCACCGTACGGTCGCCCACACAGTATCCCACTAGATATGTCCACAGCTGATTTACCGCAAAAACGAAAGTCGTTGCTTATTTTACCAAGTTCCGGTATCTCGTGAGGTAGGAGCCAAGTTTCTTGCAGCGCAATAATATCGGCACTTTGACCAAGCATTTTTACTGCGTCAATGGATCTTTTAAAAGGCTTACAATTAAAGCTAATTAATTTCAAATTAATATTGTTAATAACATGAATTTGTTAGCACTGCTGATTGAATTTCAATTCAATTTCTGCCAAAAATGCTTGGTTAATATTGTTAGACGTACTATCCATTTAAGTTCATTATTTTTGCGCCAGTATCAGAATTCTCTTGTCTGTTTGAATGTCTCTTGCTAAATTCAATAAAACGACGGAATGTTACACCATTGGGCCACAGGTTACAGTCCAAGAACAAACTTAAATTATTATTAGGTACATATATTTTATATGAGTTGTGTTCTCTCTGTTGCTTGGATTTGATCTTATGAAGGGTCACTTCCACATTCGTTTTACTTTTTATGTAGGATACTATGTCTTCTTCACATGTTTCTTGGTGCACATTATTTATGAAGATAGTACGGTGCACGTTCCGGTTCACGTTCCTTTTCTACCTAAAATCTGTTTTGACGCTTTTTCCTCTATACAATTTGCCAATCTTCATCCCGCCTATTCTAAGCGCTTTGCAATTGCGGTGATTGTATCAGCTGATCGTTCTCTGCACCGACACCTGCATAGGTATTAGTCACATCAGTAGCCGAGGTGCCATGCATTTGTACCGCGGTTGCGACAGCCGAAACCGCAGTGGGCTCCTCCACGCGCATGCTAGCCGGGCTCGGTGCAACATATAAATTGCCTGCAGATATCAAATGCGACAGGGACAGTGAGGGTTACTCAGTTCGTCCTTCTGCCGCTTTGTCAGTAACGGTCGGATTGTTATATTTGTTGTTTACCGTCTCTTGAGTAAATTGTAAAAATTCTGTAGGACCACTATCACAGTTATATTCGGAGCCATTCAGTATGCAGTTTGTACTTCGCTTTGTATTAAAAAAGTTATCCTGCTGGAGATTGTTGACTATCGGTGTTTGTTGTAGGTTGATGATTTCATTTTTTAATTTTGAACACTGGTCTATAGGTGTATACGTCTCCCTGATAGTTTCAACTTCATGTCTGAGGATAATAATGTCCTTCAGCAATCTTGTCACGTCTATATGGTCAAAAGTGACCGGAGGTAGTTTTTGTAGATCGCGAGCGACAAAAATTGGCAATTCTTCAGGGTCTTTCTGTTTTATCAGAGCTATTATGTCCTCTAGGTCTCATTGGGTTTTACCTTCCCTTTTGCGCTTAATCTGTCTTCCCGAAGTCTTAAATGATGTAAACAGAAGATTTTTAGCTGCACTAATGTCTTCTGGTTTAAATGCCGTAATACTTAGTCTGATCATTGAATCTTCGTCCATCACATCACACTTGTTCTGTATAAACGCCAGAACCTTGTTTATAACTAAATTACAATTCGCGCACTTTAAAATTTTAGAGGTTGTTGGACCATCCATTGCAACTGTAACGGTGGATTCAAAATATGCGACAAATAAATAATATTTTAAAAAATTTAGCAAAAATTAACGTGTGACATATATGACATCTGACGTTCGATTCGATACAATATTACAACAAAATTCCAGAAAATATACAAGGTTTGTCTATTATAAAGTTTAATTATTTTAGTAAACTTCATTCTAAAAATTCTTATAAATCATCCTTTAAATCAATTGAAGAACGTTGTACCGACATTCGTATAACAATGATTCACTACCGGATCTCTGTCGGATTACTGTCCCATCGGACTATGAGAAATAGAGAATATACAGTGCACCTGTACTTGCGTCTACATTCGGGCACTATAATCCTGTCCAGCGCAGATAGCTATTCTCCGTTGCGACTGACCACCGGGACCGAAATTTGGTCTGAAAGGCATTATTACTACTATTATTTGAATTTATTCAAACGGTTTAATTCAATTAGGTGATAGGGTTTCAAATTTGTTATTGTTTAAAAGATTAGTTTTATTTAAGGTTTAATCTCTAACGTTAATATTAACGTTAGATATTTAATAATAAGGAATGTGTTTCTATTCACTATCTTCCTGATAATGTACAATTTTCAAAGTACTTTTAAAATCATGATCATTTATCAAGTATATCATTTATTTAGGAATATATAGGATATTTGGGAATATTTTATAAAATTTACACTGAAAATTATTATATTTATTATAACATGTTTCACTTAACTATTTATACGAATATATATATTTGTAAACCAAACTGTGGTAGAATACACGATACCTACTGTAAATTTTATCTAAATATCTCACTGTATTCACAAATAAATGAATGAATTTAATTTGAATTAAAGACATTCCTGGTCTTACCCACATCCATCCATCCTAATGACACACAACGATCTATCTATTACAGCCTATAAAAGTCCACTGCTGAACATGGATTTTCCTTCACCATTACTAAAATTACAATTAAAAAATTATTTGTGTCAGTTTTGCTTGACCACGGATTTATTTATTTATTTATACCTCTGTCTTTACAGGCGTATCTAATACGACAGTGTAGGCACATAATACTATCTAATTTAATATGTACAGAACACAGCTTATCTACTATTATAACATAATACATATAATGTCACTTTTGTGAATTCACCCAAGGAACAGCAGAATAAATCTATATCCTGAGGTACTTTATTTAAAGGATTTTTCGCGTACTATAAAATTTACGGTGAGCACACAACTATTACAGCTTCCAAATCATTTTTTAAAGGATAAGTTTGACCGGAAAGGAAATGGTTCTCCTGATGGCTAGTGGATGTTATGACCCATGTACACCTACATATATTTTCAATTAATAAGCAAAATGCAGATGTGTTGTCACTCTTGAAGACTAATATGGAATTCCTCATTTCCAGTAATAAAATACAGCAGTATTAAGCTGCTATTTTAAGCTAGTGTTCTGTGAGAGCGTGATCCTTCCCTGGTTTAGCTGACCCATTTATTCTCAAATTATGTAGCAGCAACGTGGCTCTACCACGTTTGAAAAATTAACCAGAATTAATTTAATTTTCTTTTTATAGGAGAGGGGGCAAACGAGCATGCGGCTCACCTGATGGTAAGTGACTACTGCCGCCCATGAATAACTACAACACAAGGGAGGGAATTGCAGATGCTTTGCCGGCCTTTTAAAAAGGAGTAGGCTCTTTTCTTGAAGGCCCCTAAGTCGTATCAGTCCGGAAAAATCGCTGATGGTAATCGTTTCTAAAGGAAGTCGTGCGAGGAAGAAAACATCTTCTAAATCGCACCGTGGACCGCCAATCATCCAGATGGTGTGGATGGTGTCAGGAGTTCTGCCTCGATGTGCGTTCGTGAAATTTGGCGGCTGGGATTAATCCGAACAATTCCTCAGAGCACTCCCCATGGTAGATGCGAAAGTAAATGCAATGGGACGCAAAATCTCTTCGCCACTGCGAAGTGTTGCATGCATCGGCTCGATTCATTGGCACTCCAATGAATCGAGCCGATCGGAAAAGACTCGGTAGTCGACGATTCGAGCCGCTCTGCGCTGGATGCGGTCTTTATAATTGTTAAATAAAATAGCTGTTTAGGCCCAAAAAAGGTAATTTGTACGCTGTCCAATCACGTTCGACTTGGAGAATCGGCCGATGGTGCCAGATGTCACGCGTGTTGCGGGGAGGGGGCAGCGGAAGGGATCTTCCCAGCGTTTTGGCGCTGTCGGGCGGGACGGTAGTTGGAGTAGCTCGACGGCGGCTGGGCAGTTAATTGGTGTCTCTCGATGCCCGCCGCTGAGGTTTCGCGAGACCGGTTTTTTTTTGGATTAGGATTTAGAAATTTGGAAATTGTGCGCGTGACTTCGCTACGTAATTGTGTTTCGTGAAAACCGCCTCGTTTTAGGTTGTCTAGGGTCTAAGTTCTTGACAAGAGGCTCGTATTGTGTTTGACTGATTAAAGTAACTTCTTTGAAAGTAATTTTGAAAATCAGATAGTGAATGCGTGTTAAAGTGCATTTTGTAATATTTAACTTGCTTGTGTGACGTGGAATTGCATGCGCGCCGATTAGAGATACGGTTTAGAATTTTGACAGCGCATTCCTTTTTTCGAGGGCGTCACCGGTTGACTGTTTTGGAGATCATTGTAATTGTGCCGTCGCGTTAGGTGCCCTTTTTTTGTGTGTTGACGGTTTTGTTAGTTTTACGTGTCAACAAGGTGGATTTTTAATTCTTATCGCAGCGTAGTATTTGATATCGAAGAAATGGTCCAGCGGGGAAGCCTGCTGGAATGATGCAGCATTGTGGGGCAGCATGGAAATCAGCCGCTGCCAGTCACCTCAGCTGGGCCAGGCCTCAGACACATACACATCACTAACCACTACTTTCCATGCACCTTACACCCACCTTCGGCCTGACCGAGCCTTGGGGCGGTCTTAAATTCGGATACACGTACGTACTATATTTTTCTAGCGTTCTCCCTACAGTTTAGTATGATAGGACATTTTTCCATATGGCGCGGCTGTCCGTTGAATCTTCCGCTCATGAGCCCCGGGATATTTGACCTTTGCAGGGGCAACTGTGGGCCGTAACAATAGCTATTAAACTAATCGCTTCATGTAAATACAAATGAATAAGAGTGAAATATTATACGTTATTGTACTCCAATAAACAAAAAGATAAATACATAAATTATTATATAGAAATACAAATGACGGCCTTACCGCTTAGAAGGGATCTCTACCAGTTAACAACATTATCATCATCATCAGCATTATTACAGCCCTTCACAAGTCCAGTGCTGAACATAGGCCTCCCAAAATGAATGCCACAATGCACGTTCCTGAGCCACCTGCATTCATCGACTTTCTGCATGTCTTACCAGGTTGTCACTCCATGTAGTGACGAGACGCCCTACACTTCGTCCGCCGGTACGAGGCCGCTACTCCAAAACCTTTTTCCTTCATCGGTTGTTGGTTCTTCGAGCTATATGGCCGGTTCATTACCACTTCAGTTTACTAATCCGTCGGGCTATGACGGTCACTCTGGTTCTACTGCGGATAAATAAATAATAAATAAATAATAATATTCCACAACTATCACACAACGCCATCTAGTCCCAAGCTAAGCAGAGCTTGTGTTATGGGTACTAGACAACTAATAAACATACTTATATATTTCTAAATACATAAATATTATAGATAAATTACACCCAGACACAGAACAAATGATCGTGCTCATCACACAAACATTTGTCCTGGGTGGGAATCGAACCCACGACCTTCGGCATAGCAGTCAGGGTCACTAACCACTAGACCAACAGGCCTGTCTAATAAGTTTTGGGGTATACCTGACGAGATGATGTGCCGCATTTTCCCGAACGCTGCCCAGCCGAGTTAAATCCGTCGATTGACTTCTCGGCCGAAGTTGGACTTAACTTGTCGGACTATTTGCCCCAGGTAAACATACTCGTCAACAACTTTATTTATTTATTTATTTAACACCAACAAGACATACACTAACAAAAGCATAATATTTTTGCAAAAAATCATAAAAACTAAGTGTTGACTTAATTACAGGTGTTACACACATTTCATTAAAAAAAATAGACACAAGTAGACATATGCAGTGAATTAAATTGAATACAAGAATTAAGAGATCAATAAATATATCAGAATTTAGTATTATATAATTATTTAAATTATATCATGCATTGATTCCACTATTGTTATTAACATTAGAAATTTCATAAACGTTAAACATAACAAAAATAAAATAATTAATAAATCATAATATACAATAATTACTTAATCACAATTTAGCTTTTATATTACTAGTAAGAAAAACAATATAATTTTACTGTGAATTACAATTATTTGAAGAATATAAATGTAATATCACTTTTAAATTTCCAAAGATAATCTGAAAATATGTCAATATCAACTTTTCTATCTTTATGTTTATTATCAGTATTCATTATGGCACTAATACAATTCTTATGTGATAATTTATATATAGCATTATAACTCAACATCAATCTATTAATCGGAGAATAGCGCGCTTGACGAGAACGTGTGCTCTTTTCTACGAATGGTATAAAAGACAGCGGCCTTTTTGACTTCAATGGGGTACGAAAATTTAATTTGGCTAGTAAATAAGAACTATCAATGACGCCATTCACCAACTTATACAAGAAAATAAGGTTAAGGAGCTGTCTTCGATTCGAAAGTAGCTAAAGGTTAAAGTAATTTAGCCTATCTTCGTAAGTTCTAAGAGTTTTAACTAGATTATGATCGTAAGATAAATGCAAAAGAAATCTCTTTTGTATCCTTTCGATTCTGTGTGAGTAAATATTAAAGTGGGGATTCCATACTACGCTGCAGTATTCCAAGATACTTCGTACCAAAGCTAAGTAAATAATTATTTTATTGCGAGTATCCCTGAATTGCTTACAGTTACGGAAGAGGAAGCCAATAGTTCTAAAACCCTTGTTGATAACATTATCAATGTGGATATTATAACGAAGCTTATTGTCAAGCGTAACTCCTAAATCGCGTATGTGAGGAACTTCAGACAGAATACGACCATCAATGTAATATGTTGTTGCAAGAGATGTTTTCTTTCTAGAAAATTTTATAACATGACATTTGTCAGCATTTAGTGTCATACCGTTGTTACGACACCATAATGTCAAGTTATTTAAGTCTTCCTGTAAGAATTCTGCATCAGAATTTGAGGAGACAGGTCTAAAGATCTTTAGGTCGTCAGCAAATAAATAAAACTTAGAATTCTCAAAGCATTTATTGATGTCGTTGATGAAAATGTTAAACAACAAAGGCCCAAGATGAGATCCTTGAGGTACGTCAGAATAGGCAAAAAAAGGCTCAGAAGCATAACCATCAACAACAACAGTTGACGACCGATTGGCAAGATATTACTTAAACCAGTCCAGCAAAGGGTTTGCTATACCTATCCTTTTGAGTTTGACAAGTAAAATAGAGTGATCAACCTTGTCAAAGGCCTTACTGAAATCTGTGTAGATTGCATCAACGGATTGGCCAGTATCAAGAGATTCAGTAATGTCTTCCACAAAGGAAACAAGGTTAGTTACTGTTGATCGAGCCTTCACAAACCCATGCTGTTCAGATGTAACAAATTGTTTAAAGTGCCATGAAATAACGGGACATATAAGTTTCTCAAACACATTTGCAAAAACAGAAATAATGGAAATAGGTCTATAATTTTTAGCATCCTCTTTGTCTCCGGTTTTGAACAAAGGTAACACAAGGGCTTCTTTCCATAAGGTTGGATATGTACTAGTCCTAAGAGATCTATTGATTATCAGTGCAATAGGCAGGGCCAATGCGTTAGCGCAATTGCATACAAATATTGATGGAATGCCATCTGCTCCAGCTCCTTTCCTAAAGTCAAGTCTTTTTAAAACATTGTAAACCTGGTCCACTGTATAAGATATATAATCAAGGTACACATTGCAACAAGGGTTCATAAGATTCGGACTAGTATCGAAGTTTTGAATATTATTATTGCGACTGTATACTGACGAAAAATGACTAGCAAAAACATTACAAATGTCTGTTCCATTAGAAACAAATTTATTACCGTCTTTAATTTTAGAAGGATACGAACTTTTACCTTTCTTTTGTTTTAGGAATGACCAAATTAATTTTGGGTTTGACTTTAAAGAGAGTTCAAGGCGTTCTCTATACTTAGCGTAGGAGTATGCTAGCATCTCCTCACATCTTCTTTTCAGTAAGTCAAAAGAGAGTTTATCGCGAGGATTGTTATATTTGCGAACTTTCATTCTATATTTATATTTTTCTTTAATACATTTTATCAGACACGGCCTTAGGTACATATTTACGTATTAACTTACGAATTATGTCATAAAATACTGCAACCATATCATCAACACAAAGACATTCACCCAAAATTTCCCTCCAGTCAATTTCATTTAGATCCTTCCTTATATTTTCATAATCAGCCTTGTGGAAGCAAAATTTTGTAATTGTGTTATTAGGGACTAGTGGTGCCGGATCTGTAAAATCTATTGAAAAAACTAATGGCGGATGAAGGGGATCAACACATGTCAAAGGATCAGGACATGACAGAATATCAACAATGTTAATATTAGACAAGACAAGATCGAGCATTTTATTTTTAGAGTTCTTAATTTGATTAAATTGGTTCAATTCATTGCACAAGAGAAAGTCTGTTAAGAGATTCTGTAGATAGCTGTTGGAGTATTTTGCACAAAGATGCCCGTGGGGCTCTAAAGACCATGTTATACTACTTAGATTAAAATCTCCAGCAACAATTATATTTTCATCGAGTGATTCCAATACTCGACTCGAGTTATTAATAAAATGTTCAAAAATGTGTTTTTGGACGGGTGGGGGAATATACACAGCACATATATAAAGTCTTTCAGACTTGCCTTGGACGTTTTCTACTTCTACGCAAACCCAAAGATCCTCGCACTTGGACTCGAAATTAAAGAGCCGCTCCGAATTTATTTGCTTAGATACAGCTATAAGTACAGCCCCGCCATTCTTTGAAGCGTGAAAACCACTACTTTCCCGATCACGTCTATAAACATTATAACGATCATCAAAAATTTCAGAATCGGAAACACTCCCATTTAACCAAGTTTTCGTCATAATTACAATATCGTATGAATTACAGACTATGTTATTAAATAGATCAATTGTTTTTGATCTTAGACCTCGAACATTTTGGTAGTAAATAGAAATTTTATTCTGTAAATTGCCTTTAAGTAATAATAAAAAAAAAACAATCAATTTAGCGAATCTAGCGCCACTCTATGACAAATTATTCACAGTATCATGATTTTGTATATGAATGTAATTTGATCCTTCAGATTTTCTAACAAAAATCTTTCCATCACGAACCCAAACAAAACGGAAACCGAGCTCTTTCGCCTTACGGCGAGCTGCAACATGTAAGATTTTTCCCTCTGGCGTAAGATTTTCAGCAACGTATATTGAAGTATTCTTCGCGCTTGCGATTCCCAAATGGCTAGTGTTAAGCTTATCCGTACTATTTGTTTTATTATATTTAATGGTGGCTCCTAAAAAATCGTCACGTAGTCTAGGACTACTGAACTTTACTAATATCGATCTCGGTCGAGGGCTTTTAGTATTCATTTTCGCTATTCTTGCACAAAAATGTATATTTTCTGGGGCTATAGGGCATTTTATGATCTTGCCTAGTTGTTGTACTGTGTTAACTAAATTCTCTTGTCTATTCTCTGGAACACATTGGATCTCAATATTTGAATCTCGTGTCTGCTGCTCAAGTTGCGTAAGACGAGTTATGATACTCTTGTTAGCTGCACGCAAAGTTTCGTTCTCCTTAGTAATATGTTGCATTTGTGCAGATTGGTTAGCATGATCGGATTTAACTTCATCTAAATCTTGGTTTAATGACGACAAAGAAGTTTCAAATGAGGCAAGTGTATTTTTTATTTCATGAATTTTAGGGTGTAAGTCGTTACTAAAAATGTTGCGCAATTCCTCTCTAATTATTTCACGTATATTACTAGCCGATAAACAAGAGCAATTAGAACGACTTTTTACACGTTGAGTTACGAATTCCATTTCCACCGGTGAGTTTCGAACTGGAGTGTTGGAATGATCGCCTCTTGGTTGTTTACACCTGCAAACGTCACATATCCATAAACTTTTCATTTCCGAGCTCATCACATTAAAACCTTGCATTGTGATTCGCGTGCATGCTACATGATATTTGTCATTGCATCGGTGACATTGCAATGATATGGTGTTATCCAGTGCGTTAGGGCACCCAGCACATTCAAAGTTAGCCATGATTTAATGATAAAAATTGTTTACAAAAAAAAACTAAATAAACCAAAAAAAAAATAATTTAAAAGATATCTCAGTTTTGGATTTGAACCCACGACGCTCAGCTTAATGTCACGTGCTCTGTTGCTGCGCTACAGTCTATGTTATGTTAGGTGGCGAAATTAGTTACTAATATTTACGTTAGCGACGATCTGTAGCAAATGAGGTCAACGAACTAATGTTTTTATATGTGAAGTACAACAGCACTCGCACGCTCCGATTACTAAACAAGGTTAACAACAACCGTTTAACACATAATTTTAAAAGTTTTTGCTAAATATCTTCAGACAGAGAACACTGATTGAACTAGAATTTCACACATTGTTAACTCCACGACAATTAACACAAAACACAAACAAACAGTAAAAGAAGAATTAATGCTTAATAACTAAGAATTTTGTTTGAAACGAACTAATAACTTTAAAAAACAGAATTACAGGTGTCTATTACTCGACGCTCGGACGACAACTCCCGGCAACTTCGAGCTCAACTTCGAGCTTAGTGCTCCCAACAACTACCGGCAGCATAGATGTGACATGGACGTTATACATGATCATGATCTTTGTTTTGTCCATGTTCATCTTAAGACCTATCCGTTAGTTAACCAATATGGTAGTATGGTAAGCATTGTAGATTATTGTCGTCACAAAAGGTTAGTTTAGTAAAAAAGTTAAATTCTTATCAAACTTATCAAAAGTATCATTCTCTCACCCACAAAACGTAAACTAAAACAAAAGACTCGCTAACTGATCGCTAACTGACCGCAACTTCTCTGCAACAAAAGACTTAATACCTATTTTCCTTTCCTGTGTTGGTATTTAATGTAAGTTAGATATTTATCTCAATTGAAAAACAATCTATTTCAGTATAAATCAACATTGTTTGCATGAAGATTGTGAACAAGCACATTTCTAAAAAATCCAACGGTTAAAATTACCGCAGATGCACGCAGATGTCCTCCCGGAGATTCCTCGCACCCCTGCCACATTAAAGGGGCGCCGGGAACTTGGGGCCATTTCTTTTAATTGTTGGCTCATGGTGCGACTAAGAGGTGGTAGATTTTAAGCCGCTACCATACAGCGAGGAGCCGAATCTATCGTTTCGGCTTTGTCGCTCGTTTAGCACCACCTGAGGGATACGTGTACACTCTTAGACACTAACGAATTATGGGTATGTGAGCATACACAACCATAATACGGTAAAACTTATGATACAAGGCTTAAACTATTAAAACACAGACTGTACAGTAGATGACGTTGTGACAAGGATTAAGAAAGGAATGCTTCGGTGGTTTGGTCATGTAGAAAGAATGAATGAGGAAAGAGTGACAAAGCAAATTTATGTTGCGGAAGTGAACGGCAGGGTCGGGAAGGGACGCCCTAGACGAAGGTTTATCGACCAAATCGGCGATACATTAAAAATGGGCCAGATTAGGAGTACCCTTAACCGACGAGCGTGTATGCGTAGATATATGGATGTAAAAGAGGCGAGAGAGGTGTGTCAGGATCGCGCCAAATGGAAGTCCGTAGTCTCTGCCTACCCCTCTGGGTGACAGGCGTGAGTGTTTATGTATGTATGTAAGGCTTCCATGAAATTGCTTAGAGGAGACAAGACATTTTGGTTGTCGTTAGAGGTATCTACGCGCTACAGTAGACGCCAGTTGAGACTGTCCACTGTAAACTGATACTGTCGACTGTTGAGTGTATTTTATAATTATTTTTTCACATTAGATAAGCCAGGACTGTGAAAATGACTGAATAATTTTAAATTTTAACATTTTTAAAAACATTTAAAGTTCTTGGAGATAAAAATTGCGCTTTGTGCTATACTGTAGTGTATGAGAATTTAATGAAATAAAAGTAATCCTCAGTGCCAGAGGAAAAAGCAATCGTACAATGTCAAACGACTTTGTACGGAAAAATATTTATAAACGAACATTGTTTACTACTGAGGCCAAAGAGAAATTTAAATTCAGCTTTAACTACAAAACATCATCGTTTTAATATTTGACTGTTCTTATCGTAGCTACAGAAATAATGATCGTAAATTTTACACTTTTAAAAATATATTTTTTAAGATTTATCTCGCAAAAAAAAATTGAAATTTAATTTCTGTGTACTAAAGGACAAAATCATGACTTTGAGAACTGAAATTATTCTCCAGTTTTACATCCAAATTTATTCAGGGCAGCATCATCATCAGATGAGTATTTAGTCAAGTTCTAGCCTAAAAATATTTAAAGAAGACTTTTGTAAAAGAGCAATGCAAATCAGGCAGTCTTAGGGGAATGTCTATATTTGGAAGTGAATTTTAAATAGACCGTAAGAAATGCACAAATGAATACTTCCAAAGATTATATCAGTGGTTATGATAACCCCAATGCGTATAAAATGGCTCTACCACATATCAAATATTAATCACTTGTGTCACTTATTACAGCCCATCATAAGTCCTTTATTGAGCTTTGGCTCTTTGCAATTACCTAAAAAGGGATTGGATTACCCTTTTTAGGTAATTACAATTAATTAATTAACTGAATTAACATTACAATCTCAATTAAAAAATTTCCACTTCTAATATAGTAAGCAAGTATTATTAAACAGATGTGACCTTTGTGAAACACCGCGTGTCACAAGATTAAATCCGTTATGAATTAAATTCTTAGTTGAAACATCCACACATTTTAATTAAAACTTTAAAGGTATTGTAGGTGCATTGCCGACAAATATAGAAGCGATGACGTCGTTACTGATCGTAGCGACGTATTACAACATGGAACACTGCCTCGTTTGTCTAGTGTTCGTAAACGCGGTTGCAGATTATCAAGTCCTAGGTTCAAATCCCGGGTCTGGCTGACATCCGTAATTGTGTTTTTCTGTCAAGGAATGCTCAGTAGCGGACAGGAGTCAGGAAGTTGGCGGTGTTTCACCCCCGTGCCTCGGAAAGCACGTAAAGCCGTTGGTACTGCGACCGATATCTCTTCGGTTTTGTTGGACTATCGTTCTATCGTTTTATGAGAGTAAGGGTATAGATAGTGCTCCTGTGCTTGCGCATACACTCCGACACTATAATCTAGTCATGGATAGATGGCTAGTCTTCGTTCAGACTGGCCGCTGTGACCGAAATTCAGTCTACAGGACATTATTATTACTATATCTCAAAAATCAATATAGTATAAGACCGGCTTTTAAATTAACCTTTGCATGGATTATTAAAGAAACAAGATTATTTAATCCTTTTTTTTAATTTCCAAACCTGGATAGATGAAATTAATATTTTTTTATGTTTAGTTTGCTGTATTCCACAATATAGTGGATTGTAAAACGGGTGGAAAAACAAAGTAGAGAACACTTTAATAAAATTTTAGTCTCAAATAGTGCAGACACTTTATGCGTGGCCTTCTAAATAAAAACCTAACCTCTTACTTGTGTCTAAAATTAATTTTCCTTCTGGACGACAGTTTGAGTGTTTAAGAAAGTGTCGCTGAAAACTTCAACGCTTGTTATTTTGAATCGAATATTCTAGAGGAATCGTTATACTTTAGATATTTCAAAAATTTAAATTTATCGGATAGAGTTTATGAGATAAAATTAAAATTTATTAGGAATTTCATAAATTTTAAATTATAAGATTATCGATTCACGTGATAGAGCCACATTGCAGCTATATTATATTTCTAACACGAATGAGTCGGCTTGAGAGATGTGGGGCCACGCTTTTACAGAATACCAGCGTAAAATAGCAGCTTAATGCTGCTGTGCTTTGTATAGTGAGTATAAAGAACCGAAAACCCTTTTTACCAGAAACTCAAGCCTGACAACGCATCTGCATTTTAATTCTCAATCAAGGTTCGATGTGGATGTCTATGGGCCACATAATGCACTTATCATCCGGTGGACTACGTGCTCACTTGTCACTCTTATTCTATAAAACAAAAACAGTTGGTGGTATTAATGCTATGATGATGGTTACAAATAAAAAGTATATTAAAATATTTATTAATTCATTAAAAAGAATTGTGGTAGATATGGCTTGATTAGAGTTAGATAAAGTTACAGTCTATATACGTCCCACTGCGGGGCACAGGCCTCCCCTCATTTCTAAGGGAGTTTTTAGGGCAAGGAAATGTCCCCAATGCATGTTGGCAATCTTCACATGTCTGCGAAAAATGTTTTTTTCTTATTTCTCAGACATGTAGATTTCCTCACGATGTTTTTTTTTATAGGATAAGGGTGACAAACGAGCACACAATCCACCAGATGGTAAGTGGTTGCTGCGGCCCATAGACATCTACATCTATCCTCGTATGTTTTCCTTCACCGCCGAGCACGTGGTAAATCAGTACTTAAAATAGAATATAACAATTTTATTGGTGCCAGCGGGGATCGAACCCTGATTTTCCGCGTGCTGTGAAATTTAAAGCGAGTATAATATATAATATAATAACCATCTTAGCTACCACGGTTCTTGTTGACGTGATTGCAAAAAATAGTTTATTAAATATCACTATTAACACCTACACAAGTACTCTTCTAAACATAGGCCTTCTCCATCGATTGCCAAAAACTACGGTCCTGAGTAATCATAAAATACAAACTACATAGGTAGTTTTATAAAAAAAAAGCTAAAATTATTGATAAATTATGTATGAATTATGATATTTGATTGATATTTGTATATAAACTATTTTTTTTTATGAAATAGTTAAATAAATTAAATAATCAAAAAAATCAAAAAAATCGTATTAATATTGGTAAAGAAGCAAATTAAGTATAAAATAATAGATAAGTAAAAAAATATATTCCAGCCTGAATTCGTTGAGATTGATATCCTGAACCAATTATTAACATTTAAGTGAAAATTAATCTACATTCAAAAAATTAATAAAATATGAATAAATTAATTACTCTAAATGTAAAATAGTATAATATTAAAATTTAATTAAAAATAATTATATAGTGATTCTAATTGCTATAATTATTAATTTACGAATCCAAATCCTTAATAAAGTTAAACCAAAAGAAATTAAATCAGAACCTAGTATATATCTTAAATAACAAAAGTTATTGATATATAAACTTAAATTTATAAAAATAAATAGAACTAACATTAATATTATTTGAAACAATCAAAAAATATTTTTTTAAAACATAAAGGAATCATAATAATTATTATTGTTAAAAACATCAATGTGTATATCGACTATTTGTTTGTTTCATCTGGTGGTATTTGTTTCTTTCATCTGGTTTGGTTCATGAAGTGGTCACTCCATCTTATCGACAATCCATCTCATCATCTCGATGACTCAACAAGAACGTGGAAGTGGTCACCCAATACTGCAATTTCCAAAACTTGTCTGCTACTTGATACTACTTTTACTTTGAAACAAATAATAATTGTATTTCATCTATACTGACTCGTTGGGTATCGAAACCAAGAACCGTTGCTCATTAGTCAGGGTTTTGATAACCGATCCTACACGATCCCGTGTTGTAATAATATCCTCCAGACTGAATTTCGGTGGCCAGTCTGAACGGAGACTAGCCATCTATCTAGGACAGGACACTCTCTCTTTTCCCTCCCTCTCATCCCACTCCCTATTCCCTCACTCTCATAAATCGATAGGACAGTAATTCAATAAAACCGTAAAGATATCAGACGCAGCACCAACTGCTTTTACATGTTAACCGAGCCACGGGGATGAAACACCGCCACCTTACTGACTCCGCGCTGCTACTGAGAATTTCTTGTCAGAAAACCCAATAACCCAGGACTTGATACAGGCAGACATTTTTCTAAAAATAAGAGTAACAAATGAGCACATAGTTGAACACATTGGAGACGATTAAAATAGAGTTTATATATACGTATATATATATATATATACACAAGCTCGCCAGGCAGACTTTGTTCTGCCCTTTCCAACGACCCTTCCTATAAAAATCCTTAAATTCGCAATAAAAAATTTTGAGGGTCATTTAGCGGGATAAAAACTATCCTATCTCTCAAGTTGGACCAAAATGCACACAGTGTGTAAAATTTCATTGAAATCAGTTCGGTAGTTTAGGAGTCCATCGCGGACAAACAACGTGACACGTAATTTTTATATATAAAGAAGATATGGTTATAGCCCTGGCATCGCAATATACTTTGACAATAGTGCCACCTATTGGGTCCAGTTGTGAATGTAAACCCTTCTCGAATCAACAGAATCACACACAGACACAAAATCTCATCAAAATCGGTCTAGCCGTTTGGGAGGAGTTCAGTAACATAGAGATGGACAGTAGAATTATATAATATAATATAAAAATATTTAGAATAAATTATAGAATTAATGAGAATATCCTGCGACAAATGCTTATTAATTATTTATGCAAAAATAACCTGTATTCGAGTCGCCCCAGCTTCGCACGAGTGATTTCTGGATATCGACAACAGTGCCACCTTACTGGATTTAATCGTGAATCCAAACCATTTAGGGATCCATTGAAACACATACAAAAAGAATATTCTGACCAAGTTTTACACCTATAAGAGCTTTAGTTTGAAAATGTGATTTTTTTAAATTAAAACCACCGCAACCCCCCGTGGGAGTGGAATTTCGTAAAATTAGTTCTTAGCAGACCTCTACTCCAACTTCGATTGGGCCAACCCATTCGTGCTGCAGTTACATTATAACTGCTATAATATCACGTATAAATCTACAAGAAATAGTGATTTCATTGATTGATGTTTACTTTTTCATAATTTGGATGTTCTTCCATCAAAATAATTTTTGTCCACAGTCTTGACAAAATAACAGTGCTGCAGCAGCTGTTTTTTTCTAAACTTATGCTGTGTCAGTGATCGTTTTGTTGCTGTCGAGTTTTGCACTTAGCAACACATTCAGCCTAGCCAGCATAAAAAAGAAAAATGATATTTGAATGTCATGTATTGTGATTTATGTTAATTTTAATTGTGAAAACTAATTAATATTTAATTTTAAATTAAGGATAGATGTAGACAGACGTCTAGGAGTTACAGCATCCACTTATTACGTAGTGAGCGTGCTCGTTTTTTACCCTTATTCTATAGAAAAGCTGTTTCGAGAAGACTATTGTATTATTTTTAATTCTTTGAAGTTTGGTTTTACTTTTATTATAAGCTTAACTTATAAACCCTGAATGGCCTAAAAATGTCAAAAGCTCAAAGTAACTACTAAAATGTCGTCTTAATAGTTAAATTAATAATTGAAGAGTTAAAAAAAATCCTACTAATGATTTCTTATATTCACGCAAATACTACCAATTGAATAAAACTATTTTTAGGGATTTTATCGTGTTTAATTTACTTATTTTTAATTCCCTATAACTATGACATCGGGTCGTCAAACATCTCAGTCCCCCTGTGACAATGGGTATTGTAAAGCACCCAAAACGTCGGGAATTTAATCTAAATAAATTAAACGCGATAAAATCCCCAAATAATAGTTTTATTCAAAAATCCTACTCTTAGGTGTGGACTTCTTTCTTTCACACTCCTTCTTCACCATTGACTAATATATAGCCAAACATAAACACGAAAAAAAGAACTTACAAAAGAAAAGCTCTTCTTTTTCTTGAAGTACGATAAAATGATTTTAATTCATAAACAATTGACGTCTTAAAATACATAAATATTTTACTAATTATCCACAATTTCTTGAGCGGTTGTTTTTAAGCATGATTGCCAGCAATTTAGAATCGACATTAAGCAGTCTCAACGGAACTAATTACACGCATGAATTAGCTGACACACGCGATATTCAATAGCGATGTTGTCGATAAGATTTTTATTACACTATATAGTTTTAACTGCTGATGGTAGATCAAATGCTCTAAGATAAAGGAAAACATCGTAAGGAATAAAATATTTTGAAAACATTGGAAGTTCGCCAACTCGCACAGATGAAAAACGAGATTACAGGCTAGTACGAGTAGTAACTGCTGAAGTCCATGGACACCTACAGACAACTTCAAGTAACAAAGGCTGCAGAAGCGTTGTCACCTCTGTGGAGTAAGATGGAATGCCAACCTGTAATTATATTTTACGTTGTATAGCCACGCTGCAGCTATATTATAGTTGTAGCCAAAACTTCTCATGCAACATGCTCTCACAGAATAACAGCGTAAAATTGCAGCTGTATGCTGCTGTTTTTCGTGTGTAGAGAAGATTTTAATGGAAAAAAGATAGTCCATCTCAGTTCTCAGGGTTTACAGTGCACCTGAATTTTTATTCTTAATCGAGGATAGGTGTAGGGGTCTATGGGCCACAGCATCCATTTACCATCAAGTGTTATGTGCTCGTTTGACACGCTAATCCTATAAAAAAGTGAGTGTATCTCCCAAGCCACTTCCTTTCTCAACTATTATAATGTAAAAAAGATGCTTTCATTAAAATCTATTACGAGAAAATATATTAAATAATGTAACAATCTTACCCATTAAATTTCCCTACAGCGGTTTGCCTTAACAACTTTATCCGCGACGCGGATTAAGCTCCCAACGGAGATGTAGTACCAATTTCTCAGTCCATTGGAGTGGCGCAATATTTTTATATTCTAAATGACTTGGTACTTTAAAACTTAGGAAAACACGTGTTGTTGCGTTGCGTATTAATTATAAGAAACTTAAGTTGATTAGAATTCAGAATCGCTTTTAATGAAGACTTAACTAGGTGTTGGCTGTGTAATTACGCTTTAAACAAAATTGGTTTGTAGTTAATATTATCGAAATTTATCAGATGGTAACATTGCACTAAAGTACACTATCTATTTATCACAGTAGATACCCTAGGTCCTAGATTCTCTACTGTTATATAAAAGGCTCAAAAAATTTACACAATCAGACGTTAATAGCTATACTTAAATACATACGACAACTTCATATGACAACGACAACGACATAGCCCAACAGATTAGTAAGCTGAAGTGGCAATAGAATTCTGAACACTTGTTCGTTATTTTTTTTTTTAAATAACGAACAAGTGTTCAATAAATCAAATAACGAACAATTTGAAAGTTGAAGAATGTGGGTTGAGAATGGGTGAGTCAACCGTCAAATGCCTTTGGTACGCCGATGATCAAGTCATATTTGCATCGTCGGCGGCCGAGTTGCAAATGATGGTTACTTTAGTGAGTTGGTCATTGAAAGAAAGGGTATGAAAGTGAACTCAAGTAAGACGAAAGTGATGGTTTTTGAAAGAGAAAAATGTAAAACTTTATGTGAAATAAGAATAGAAGGGGAGTTGATTGAGCAAGTGGATGAGTTTGTAAATTTGGGATGTTTATTTAGCAGGGATGGTAGATATGATAAGGATATAGAACGACGAGTGAACGCAGGAAATAGAGTGAATATGGCTCTAGACGCTATTATGAGGAGTCAGAATGTGTCAACTAAGGCACGTATGGCAATTCATAATGCTGTGTTAGTCCCTACTTTAATGTATGGTAGTGAAAGTTGGGTCTGGCAGAAGAAGCATGAGAGTAGAATAAATGCTGTAGAAATGCGTTCCTTAAGGAGTATGCTAGGGCTGAATCTGAATGACAGGGTGAGAAATAGTGTGATAAAAGAAAAGTGTGGTTTACAAGATGACGTTGTGACAAGGATTAAGAAAGGAATGCTTTGGTGGTTTGGTCATGTAGAAATAATGAACGAGGAAAGAGTAAAAAAGCAAATTTATGTTGCAAAAGTGAACGGCAGGGTCGGGAAGGGACGCCCTAGACGAAGGTTTATTGACCAAATCGGCGATACATTAAAAACGGGCCAGATTAGGAGTACCCTTAACCGACGAGCGTGTATGCGTAGATGTATGTATGTAAAAGAAGCGAGAGAGGTGAGTCAGGATCGCGCCAAATGGAAGTCCATAGTCTCTGCCTACCCCTCTGGGTGACAGGTGTGAGTATTTATGTATGTATGTATGTATTATTTAGCTCGTACATTATACATACAACGTTGAACCTAACTACGTTCCAAATATTCTTGCATTATTTAGATTTGACATTTTACACATTCTAAACATGGATAAAACACATTTACATTAACTATTAGGGATTTATACTTTATTAAGTTGGCGCCATTTAACACTTTTGTATAAGTTCATGCTATGCTGTAAGTACGTTCAAATTGTCTATGCGTTTGGTTCCCAATATGTAGTAAAGAGAAGACTGTCAATTGGTTTCTTAAACGCTGGCTCCCTAGGCACTCGCCATGATGAGTTTCTCGTAGCAATGTCACGGTACCAGGTAGACGTAATGGCTATTAACGAAACGTGGATAAGAGAGGGCGAGGAGAGCCGTGCACCGTCACCGCCGGGATATCGGTTCCTTCACGTACCGCGCCCCACTGCATTGCGTGGACGTGGTGGTGGGGTTGGATTTTACGTTAGTAATGTAGTCAACGTTCGTAAAATTGTGCATCTTCCTAGCAACTTAGTGGAACAAATGTGGCTAGGATTAAGCATTAACGGTATCAAAGTAGTGATTGGTACGTCCTATCGTGGCCGTGGGTAAATATTGATAGTTTCATTGATGTCCTTACGGAATCCGTTTCTTCCTTTGGTAAATTCGACTATATAGTCTTAGTCGGTGAATTTAACATAAATCTTCTTAACATACAGGAAATTAATGTTAAAAAGCTGCAAAGTTGCTTTGATTACATGAATCTCATCCAGTTTGTAAAGAACCTGACGCACTTCACAGATCATAGTGAAACATTGATTGATGTAATTTGTTCTAACATGACTCTTTATAATGTAACCGTCAATTATATTCCTGATCTTTGCAGTCATGCATTTTTAACTTGTGAACTGAATATTAATAAAATCAAACATGCACCTAAGACAATTACCTATAGACCGTTAAAGGATATAAATATAGAAAAATTACTCTTAGATTTCAACTGTATAGAATGGGAAAGTGTTGTAAATGGCAATGTTGATAAAATGGTGGAAAATTTCAACAATATTTTGCTTAAACTATACAATGTGCATGCTCCTCTTAGATCGTTTTATATAAAAACATTCGTATCCATGGATAACCTATACTGTAAAAGAAATGATTAAACTGCGCGATGAATCACATGCTAAAAGTAGATTTACGAAACTATATTCATATAAAATATTACAAAGAATTAAAAATCATTGTAAGGACGGCAATTCATAGTGAAAAATCTGCATATTATAATAATTATATTAATACGATACAAAGTCAGTATATCACGTTTACCTAGCAATTAATTTGATAGATTTGGGCCTAAAACTTTTAAGCTTAACACTGTTAATGAAACATCTGTTCTCAATATAATAAAATCTTTTAAAACAAATGCACAATGTCATGATGGCATTTTCCTGAACATGATATTGTTAATTCTACCCCGAACATTAACAGTTATTACCAGAATAATAAACAAATCTATTGAAACAGGTGTATTCCCAAAGCAATGGAAAGTAGCTTTAGTAAAACCGGCTCCCAAAAAGCCCAATCCAATTGAATACAAGGATCTTCGTCCTATAAGTATCCTGCCCTTTATGTCAAAAATTCTGGAAAGAGTAGTCTGTACACAAATGACGGAGTATCTTGAGGCTAATAATATTCTGCCTAAAAATCAATCTGGATTCAGAAAGTCTTGTAACACTGCAACTGCTCTGATGGATGTAGTGGATGATATTCTGACTACACAAGATGTTGGAGAGGGTACTCTGTTAGTTTTGCTTGACTTTTCCCGAGCTTTTGATACTATTAACACTACTCTACTCTTATCAAAACTGGCTTATAACGGATTTCATAATTTAACAATAAAATGGTTTGCAAAATACCTCACTACTCGTACACAATTTGTTAAAATAAATAAAAACAATGGATCAGACTGTATATCTACCACGTTGCCAGTACCAAGAAGTGTACCTGAAGGCTCCATTTTGGGGCCTATACTTTTTATAATATATAGCTCAGATATAGTAAACACCATAAAAAAACTGTAGTTATCATATATATGCTGATGACCTTCAATTAAATATGTCTTTTAAACCCAGTGACACAAATATTACAGTAACAAAATCAATTCAGATTTGGACCACATAGCCGATTGGTGTGATCAAAATAATCTGGTACTAAACCCCATTAAATCTAAGTATATGTTACTGGTAACTGGAACTTTCAATCCCCTAATTATCGTCAAGAGTAATCCTTTAGTACGTGTATTGGCAGCTCGGAACTTAGGTCTCGTTATGGATGGAAGGTTTCGTTTTGAGGGTCATGTACAAGAAACCATGCGTAACTGTTTCTATAGACTCAAAGTCTTATATCAGATAAGAGAGTATTTGACAGTGGACATGCGCATTAGGTTGTGTGAAGCACTCATTTTGTCGAAGCTAACTTATGCGGATACAGTATTTGGTGAGTGTTTGCTCGCTAGAACCAAAAGATTAATACAAATAGTTCAAAACGCCTGTGCACGTTTCTGCTTCACAATGCCTAAGAAATCACACAAAATCCCATTTTAAATCGACACGATCTGATGAGTATGGCTGCTAGACGTACTCTCCACCTTGCGTCATTGCATACCGGAGAACCAACATACTTGTACTAAAAGCTCATTTTCTCGCAGCGTGCGGTTAGGACAGACTTACATACCATAAGCATCACACAGCTGCCTTCCGTGGCAGTTTCCGCTTTGCTGCCACTAAGTGCTGAAATGACATACCCCCACCGATCAGAAATAGTAAATCAGTTGCCACTTTTAAATCTTTTTTAAAAAGGTTTCTGATTTCAGGACAAAATTCCAGCAAATAGGCATAAATGGTATGGTTTATACACTCTCAATGCTAGCACCGTACATTTTTTTTATAGGATAGGATGACAAACGAGCACACAGTCCACCTGATGGTAAGTGGTTGCTGTGACCCATAGACATCTACATTTATCCATTTATCCATATATAAGTATGAAAATGCAGATACGTCGTCACCCTTGAGGACCAAGATGGAATGCCTCTTTTCCAGTGAAATGTTCTCTGGATTTCTACACTCACCATACGAAACACAGCAGCGTCAAGCTGCCATTTTACGCTGATATTCTGTGAGAGCGTGGTCCTTCCCCGGTCGAGCCGACCCATTCGTGCTACAACTATACTACTAATATAGCTGCAGCATGGCTCTACCAAAACTACCACACACTAACGCACGCACGTACTCACTCACTTACGTACGCATGCACACATCCACTGTCTCTTACACACACACGCACGCACACACACACAATTTATTTTATGTTTCTGTATGTATACCTTTTGTTATTACTACACTATAAAATGTATCACTGGCACATGGAATTTTGACAGATTTGTTCATTTTATTTTACCTTTATTTTATATTTATGTTAATATTTTTTCTCTTGCTGTTTATTGTCATCTGCCTCATATTCCTGACTCCACTGAAAATCAGCGTTACGAATTGGTGTATGTATATCTTCAATTCGTGACTTAAAGCTGAGTGGAGACCATTTTGGTGCATATTACGTTTATTTTATTATTATTTTTTAAATATTTTTGGTAAGTTAAAAAAATTGTTCCATTTGATTATTTTTTTTCTTTGTTATAATTTATGTGCCAAATAAACATATTTCTTTCTTTCTTTCTTTCTAATTTCCATTTTTAGGCATTTGCCACTTTTTACTTTTACAACATAATATGAAGATGCGGTACATTTTATTACGGTGTGACAACGATACATCACAAAATAATTTATACGGTTTCACCCTAATATCAGTGGTCTGGAGAGAAATAAGAACACACAAATTATATTTTGATTTGATAGCTGGGTAGATTTTCAGGTGAGGGATTTTCCTATTAATTCAAATTTCGGAAATAGACTGTAAAATATAGACGTTTATGTAAGATAGTTAAAAGAACTTTAAAGAGCTGTGGGTCTTGTATTTTTTTAAATGATTAAAAAACAAATAAAAAACACTATTTAGACATTCGCGCTTGTGATATTTTTCTTAGTCTACTCAAAAGTGTCAACATATTTGATTTTATTTATAATAGCGAGGCTGTCTTGGCTTCGTATATATAGGATCTATTAATTTGGCGTTATATAGGCTTAGGATATTAAAATATTATGTCTGTTTTATCATTTATTTTAATTTTTTAGAAGAAAAAGAAATAAGTTTTGAGAAAAAAATATAGCACATATCACTCCTGGTATTTCTCTTTATCTGTACGTAAAGTTTTATCTTAATCAGTTCAGCCATTCCGAAGATTAGCCTGGACAGACAAGTAGACGGAAAGATAGACAAACATTTTTAGGAATTCTATTATGTGGGATAATTTATAATAATATTATTTTATCAAAACTTATGTCTGTAATATAAAATTAAATGTATAAAGTATTATAAAGTGCCAAGAGTCAGTTTTTCATTGCAAATACATCATATATCAATACGAAATAGTTAATATCACTCCAATATTACAAAAATAATACTAAAATTGAGATAATTAGCACTACTATTCACTACTTGCCGATTAGTAACGGTGTAATAGAATATACTACCCCATAATATCATCTCGTAGGTGTTGTAGGAGGCGACAGAAGAAGACTAATCAGGAGATGTGCAGCAGCATCTTTTAGATAATAGCGCAAAATAATAAATAAGTGATGCTATCCTGACTGCTATGCTTGGCAAATATTGTAATTTTTTTTATGAAAGAGGCCTTTAGCAGTGGAATTTTAATAGGTTTCAGATTTGATGATGTTGATTACTACACTAGTATTTCTGGTTTATTTGATGATATTTTTTAAAAGTTTTGTACTTTATAAGTATATAAGCTATCGACATGTAATATATATATATATATATTTCTTCTATTATTTACAGATTAAATGAGAAAGTGCTTGATATATTATGCAAAATATAAAAAAGTCTACATAAAGTGTGTTTTTACAGTGTATAAAGAGCATCACCAGTGCTGTCATCTGCAAAGCTCCTGCCTCTATCTACTGCCGGAATCTACTGCCTCCAACCATATATGAGTCAGGTGGACCAGAACATCAGCAACTGATCGACCCCGACGAAAACCATATTGGCGGTCACTAATCACCTGGTGATCCTCAAGGTACCGCATGAGCTGGCAGTTTATAATGAAGTCCATTACTTTGGAGAACAAGCAAGTGATTGCGACAGCCCTGTAGTTAGACGGGTCTGAGCGGTTGCCTTTTTTAGGGATTGGGTTGAAAAATGCCGTCTTCCATGATTTCTGGACTACGCCTAGGGAGTACTAGCGAGCCTGAGAGTACCGGAAAAGACGCGTTAGAACTAGTGCCAACTCCGGATCATACGTCCTCAACACAATTGGGGATATTCCGTTAGGCCCACTCGACTTGTGGAAGTCCAGGGAGATTAGTGCATCTTAGTCCTCAGAGGTGACAACGAATCTGTAACCTTCTTGATTTAAAGTTGTTTGCAGGTTTCCATGGGCTGCAGTAACAACTTATCATCAAGTGAACTGTAAGTTTGTTTGTCGGATAAGACAATATCCCTAATTTGTATATACTTTTTATATTTTTTTATGGAATAAATGTAACGCGATATTCGCAACAGCCGTGGTTGGGCTCAACTGAGGAAGGACCTGACAGACCACGCTCTCACAGAATACTATGGACAGTGCAATTTTAATAATAAATACTGGCAAGTCACTAAAAGAGACTATTGTAAGGAAAACATAAGTAAATTCAAAAGTTGTTTAAAAAGCTTATTGTTTTCGAATGTATACGAAACTTCTGATCCTAATGATGCCTACAATATTTTTTAGATACATTTACTCTTTACTATAAGTTATGTTTTCCAGAGGTAACTAAAATTATTAATATTATCAAAAAACCCAAATGGATATCTCGCGGCATAAAAATATGTAGCAAAAAGAAGCGCCAATTATTATGGCAATATAGACGTAAACCAAATGAAATAAACAAAAATATTTTTACTAATTATTCTAAAATACTAAAACTTATAATTAAGCTTACTCGAAAAGCACAGAATAACTATAAAATAAAGACCTCTGCGTGTAAATC
Organism: Parnassius mnemosyne; assembly: GCA_963668995.1. Classification (NCBI taxonomy): domain Eukaryota; kingdom Metazoa; phylum Arthropoda; class Insecta; order Lepidoptera; family Papilionidae; genus Parnassius; species Parnassius mnemosyne. Next base: position 8,862,193 of record CAVLGL010000001.1, on the reverse strand, counting down.
TAAAGCAACTTGGAAGATAATTAATAGTTCAAAACGAAATTTATCACTAAACCTAAAGACATAGCTAATGAATTTAATACATACTTTATTGAAAAAATAATCCCCATAAATAATTCTTTTAAAAATGTTACATCTTTAATAGAAAACAGATTAAACTCCTTCTTTTTAGCCCCGTGTAACCCTGCGGAAATATACAGAATAATAAACTCATTAAGAAATACAAATAGTGTGGGTTATGATGGTATTTCAACGAAAGTCGTCAAAGCTGTTGCTGAAGAAATCTGTACACATTTGAGTTATATTGTAAATCTAAGCATCGATACTGGTATTTTTCCAGAGGCACTGAAAATATCGGTTGTAAAGCCGTTATTTAAAAAAGAAGATAAGCAACTTATGCAATGCTACCGACCTATCTCTCTCATAAGTATTATCTCTAAAATATTTGAGAAACATAATTATATATAAACAATTATACACTTATCTTGAGAAGAATAATATACTAACTCTAGATCAGAAAGGCTTTCGTAATAATAAAACAATAAATATGGCTATTTATGACTTCTTGTATATAGTCATGATAAATGTAGACAAAAACATTCCTGTTAGCACCATATTTTGTGATATGACGCAGGCGTTTGACTACGTCTCTCACAACATTTTGATTAGGAAGTTAGAAGCTTATGGTATCCGAGGTAACGTTTCGCGTCTCATAGAATCATATATTACGAATAGAAAGCAATATACAGAAATAACATCAGTAAACACACACACCAAACATGAAGAAACTTATCGATCATCAGGTCGATTAGTTAAATATGGTGTGCCTCAAGGCAGTGTCTTGGGACCTCTATTGTTTATTATATATATATATCAATGACCTACCTAAAAGCTGACCAATACGTGACACTATTTGCCGATGACAGTACCATAACTATACCTTATAAAAATAATGATACCTATAATAAAGACATTAATTATTCCCTAATATCAATGATAAAATGGCTAGAAAATAATACTCGTAATTTAAAAATCAATTTGGAAAAAACTAATATTATGCACTTTACACAAAGAGGATCTACTATGTCAAATCTACATACACACTACAATAATAAAATGATTAATGAGGTAGATAATGCGAAGTTTCTTGGTGTAATTATTGACAAAAAACTCAATTGGAAATCACACACAGAAGCCTTAATAAAAAAATCAGTAAATCTTCTTACGCACTCTACAAATTAGTACCAATGCTCAATATCGATGCCCTTCTCACAGCGTACCATGGTTTAGTTTCCTCCATTTTGGGGTAATGCTACGAATAGAGAATTAGTATTTAAAGCCCAGAAGCAATGCATAAGGACCATTTTCAAACTAAAGGTCACAGAGAGCTGTAAACCATTTTTCATACAATATAAATTATTGACATTACCCTCACTTTATATTTTGGAAAGCGCTATTTTCGTTAAGAGCAATCCTAACCTATTCCCACGCATGTCTGATGCGGTCGTTCGTAATAGACGTGATAACAGTAAACTTTGTCTACATAAATCAAAAACTAATTTAATGAATAACAGCATATTTTGCATGGGCCCAAAAATATATAATAAAATTCCTAAACGCTGGAAATAACATAATAATAACATACTCAAAAATAAATTAAATAATTTCCTTGCAAATAAAGCCTACTACAATATTAATGACTTTCTGCAAGACAACATTGACCACTAACTGCTATGACATATAATATCTACATTTATATAAATTATTACACATTATCTTACTGCTAATTGAACATAATAAAATAGAATTCATAAAATAATCGAAAGTAATAATATACGAAATTGACTAATGTAAGTATATAACACTAAGAATTACAATCATTTAGGTAAATAAAGGTATGTTTTTAAGTACAAGTATATTTAAAAATAAAGATTCTCTTCTCTAATGATGTTTGTTTTCTGTTTTAATGTTTATTGTATAATTTATTAATACTAAATAAGGCGAAGGCCAATTATAATTGTAACTTATTTATTTATTTTTTTAACATTTGTACGCCGTAGAGGCTAAACATGACTGTCGAGATATTTTCTTTTAACATCTTGCATGCATATGTATGTATACTCATGTTTGAACAAATAAAATGATCTTTATCTTTATCTTTATCTTTATCCTGACTCCGGGTTGCTACTGAGAATTTCGTGATAGACATTTAAAATAACTAATTTTGGCCCGACCCGGGATTCAAACCCGAGACCTCATGATCGGCGATCATTTACAGGTACAATCACGTGATGTACAACATGGTTGCGTAACTAAGGAAATTAGTTCATGTAATGTCAAGACGGAACGACAAATAATGTGAAGCGTTTTGTTTGATAATGGCTTAGTTTAAACTCTCAATTAATCTTACGTTTACGTTTAAGCTTGTATAATATATCATATCATCATCATCATCATCATCATCATAATACAGTATTGCATCCTTTAGCTCTGTTTGTGAAACTTTGTTTTTGTACTTTTACTTGTAGCCCATTTACAATATTATATATTCTGGAAGCCATCAAAGCACCTATGATTTTTTAATCCGACAGTTCTATAGCGTAGTGACTTAGCGTTTTGTCCCACACGAAACAAGCGTTTGTATAGCCTACAAATAATTTTTCCGGGTCTGAGTCTCTCCACGATATAGGGGTGAAGTACCGTTGTTTTAATGATAATATGTTTAAAGATATTCCTATCATTAATAACATTCTTCAACAGCTTTTTTCTGACTTTATGGTTAGTTTGATAATATTTTTATTATATTAATTCATAGTATAGTGGTAAGTGGTTAGTTAAAAACTGTGTTTTTAGGGAAGAGAAGCTTTTGTTACGCTATGATTGTTCGATTTACCATTTAGGGCTTCATCTCCACTTTAACAGATGGGATTGTAGTCAAGCACTGGCTTATAATAAGTAAAAAAAGTGTACTGTAGGGTACAATGGTGAATGGTGGCTGTTTCACACGATTGCGTGCTGTAGAGAAGGTGTTCTTCAAACTTAATAATACACACCAATTTATTTGAAAGTTATAATTGCCACGTACGGCGATAATGTGAAATCTTCCCTACGCAGTGGAAAATTTTATAAGATGGTTTATCATACATTATCAACATTTTTCATTGCGTTAAGTTGGTTAGTAAAATAAATTAAACAAGGCAAGATAAGGGTATAGTTCATTTTATGTCGTCACAAAAAGATCTTACAATTTCTATTAAGTGATAATATTTGAAAAATATAATCAAATAGAGTAATTGTGTGGAAAGAGGCGTTGAGCCTGCAATTCTATTGTAAAAATTATAAAAAGAAAAGTAAGGAAAACAGACTATATAAAACGTTCTTAATTTAAGCTTAATATTAAACGCGTAATAAAGTATAATTTAATATTGGACTCCATCTATTGGCCGCTTCTTGTTTGCAAAAGTAGGTAAGAGGGTAGTAAAGGTCAGCTACAAGTAAGTAAAAAAGTTAAAAAAAACATTTGGATTATCATTAGGAAACAAGACACGAAGATAAAAAATATAGTGTTGAGGACTGGCTGTATAAAAATAATATTGGTAATGAAGATTTAGAGGCTATACGTCAAGACATTTCATCCTTGTTATGTCGAAGCTCAACGCCGAAATTAAATCTTCCCAAAGATGAATTTACTGCATTGTAAAACTTACGCAACAGACCAGATCTTACGATTCTCCGCGCAGATAAAGGTAATGCTACGGTTATAATGGATACGTCGGATAACTCCCTCTCTATAGCGGCGAGCCAAAACAAGTGCCATTTATACAGACCGATGACGCAACCGCTCTCTTATTAAGGAGCGAGCGACTGCGTCATGTGATAAAACATGCGACCAATCACCGCCGGACATACGCAGCCGTTTGTAAAATTAAAAACAAACCGGCGCGCAACGCCCACCCTCCAGCTACGCAACCAATCGCCGATCACCGTGAGGGTGACAAACGACCATATTGCGAGGCTCTCTATTATTAGAGAGCAGGCTTAAAGATATTTAACAGAGGGGCGTGAGTTAGTAACATTTGTTTGTTCATACTAACTCACCTCTCTTAAATATCTTTAAGTCTGCTCTCTAATAATAGAGAGCCTCGCAATATGGTTGTCACCCTCACAATGATCGGAGATTGGTTGCGTCATCGGTCTGTATAAATGGCACTTATTTTGGCTCGCCGCTCACTTAGCGTTTAGCCATCGTAGAGTCTATATCACCTGAGGATGCCTCGTGTAGAGGCGAAACACGTGTCGTATTATCGTCAGTGGTGTGTCTTGCCTAGTGTAGTGGTGTTGGAAGTAGCGGTGCTGGGATTAGTGGTGACGGGGATAGTGCACGCAATTTAGGGAGGGCGGGAGGTGCTCTTCATACTAGGCAAGACACATCATTTTATTTTATAACGCGGATATTTGCGAAGTAAATTTTTCTAAAAGCTTTTCTTAAAATTCTGTCTTTTCGTCCCAAAATCTACGGCCACTTGTACGCTTTCCCACACATCCGCGGGCCCACCAGCGCCGGCCGCTCCATGGCAGCCCCTTTTCGGGGGAGGACCTCTCCTCCCCATTCTCCTTTTCAGGCAAGTCGCACCAGGAACACAAGGCGCGCCCCCCTCCACGGTCTCCAACTTCACCTACGTATCCGACCACCCCGAATCCGATACGCGGGGACCATGGGGCCAGGAAAATCGAGCGCTTAGTAGAACCCGCTTTCCCGACTCCAGCATCGGATCTGGTCTCTGCCTCCGCCGCCAACCAAGTTTCGGTCGCAAAGGGTAGGGAGAGCGGCGCCACGCAATACCGACACTTTTCACTTCCCGTGGCCCCACCACCACCGCATCAAAGGTGCGGCCCCGTCAGAGTCTCGGAGGATAGAGCGAGTGGCGCATCGCCATACCAACACTCCTCTTCCTCCGCGACTCGGCTGCAACAGTAAGGGGAGAGGACACCCCTCTCACAGTAGTCCACCGACACACATCCGAAGTGGGCTCGCCAAGCTCACTCGGAGCAGCCACCTCGGGCCGGCCCTACACCACGGGCCAGTCAAGAGGTTTCTCTTTGTTCACCGCGGGTAACAAAGCCACGGCTACTATGCCCCCCGCCACGACAAGGAGGAAACCCGTTCTTGGGGGATAGTTCTGCTGCCTAAGACATTCCAAAACACCTCAGCTCCTACCAGGATGTCTACGACCGACAGAACATTAAAGTTCGGGTCTGCTAGTGTAAGACCTGAAGGAATAGGGACGTGATTTATATGCATGAATGAAAACGGTAGAACCTTTGTTATTTCAGTTAAAATATAACACTCGATATCAACAGTAAAGGCACAGCATAAAGACTCAATTGTGAAGTGACAAGACTGTGTACTGGTGGATATGTGGTTATTAATACACGTTACCTTGGTACTCGTACCGCGATGTGACAAATCCAGTTTCTCTGATAGTCTCTGCGTAACAAAGTCGGCCGTGCTACCGTTGTCCAGCAGTAGCCGCGCAGTTTACTTTTTACCCGACCCACTGATCACGTTTACCATAGCTGTGGACAGTAAAATATGCGAAGAAGTAGTAAGCTGCAAGGAATTGGCTGATAGTGCGATATTTGACGCAGAAGGCAAAGCAGAAGGCATAGCAGAAGGCGATGGATTAGAAAATGGTTTGGGTTCGTTAGATTCTAAATGCAAATGCATATTGTGATTTATTTGCAATATATGCAATGTGTGAGTTTACACTGCTTAGCAGAATGTCCGACGCGCAAGCAGTTAAGACAATTGTAATCGTTTGCCTTTTTTTATCTGATCCTCTATAGTTAAGTTTTAAAGGAATCACATTTATATAAAGTATGAGCCCGGGAGCAAAGTGGACATATATTTATTTTATTAAAATTATTATCAACTTTTTTATTAACTTGAGTGACTTTAGAATTAGAATGTTTATATTGTTACGAGCTTGGGGTTCGAGACAATTAAAAACAGCCGATTGAATTACCAAAATTGACACTTTAATTATACACCACTAATTACAATCAAAAATCACACCAATAATAAAACACAGTTCGCCATTATTTCGCTTCGAAATATTCGCCAATTCAATACTGCCTCGGTCGTGGTCTATACCGGCCTTATATAGGGCCTCAGATAGTTTCCAGAATCTTCTACTGTAGCGACATCTAGAATGTTCGAGGACATATCGGTCCCGAAATTTCTGGAAGGATCTTGAATCTCCTAGTTCTGCTACTCGACACTAGAGGGCTCTAGTGTAACTAGTGTTTCCATGTACAAGACATTAATAGTGGCACGCAACACTGCCCCCTCCTAAGACATGCTCTTCCCGAGCATTATTGGCCCCATAATAACGCGCCAGTCGATCCAGATGGAAGATCTTAGGAGTACTTCTGGCACCTTTCTGTATCCGGTAGGTTACGTCATTGACCCTTGTCACAATCCGGTACGGTCCGTCCCATTTAGCTTGAAGCTTAGGAGATTTCCCTTTGTTGCGAGCTGGATTGTGTAACCACACTAGTGAACCTTCGTGAAATCCTTTGTTGTACATTTTGCGGTCATACCGTGTTTTCATCTTCTCAGACGGTTGCTGGCCCGACTGTCTGACGTGCTCATAAATGTCATTCATTTTGTTCCGCAAGTCATTTGCATAATCGGTTATACTGCGTGGGGCATCAGGTGTTATTCCGGTGATCAGGTCTGCAGACAGCCATAATTCTCTCCCAAAGTTTGCGAAAGCTGGCGTCACTGATATACTTTCGTGAACAGCGCTTCAATATGACAACAAAAACGGTTGTATGTGCCTGTCCCAGTCTCGCTGCCGTTTTTCCACAACTTTTGCCAGGTACCTTTCCAATGTCTGATTAAATCGTTCTACCATTCCATCAGATTGTGGGTGGTAAGAAATTGTTCGTGTTTTATGAGTACCCATAACTCTGCATGTTTCCTGGAATATTTGAGACTCGAAATTCCTTCCTTGATCGCTGTGAATCTCTAAGGGTACTCCAAAATCACAGAAGACTTCATGAATCAGTTTATCTGCAACTGTTGAAGCTTTTTGATTTGGAATGGCGAAGACTTCTGGCCACTTAGTGAAGTAATCCATCACAACCATGAAATACTTGTTACCACTTTCACTTTTCGGAATCGGCCCCGCAACGTCAATGGCTATCCTCTCCCATGGTGCACCAACATTGTACAATTTCAATGCGCCTCTACTACTTATTTGAGGTCCCTTTACAGCCGCCCAACTTGTACATTTGCGGCACCAGTCCTCGACATCGTCATGACAGTAGACCCAGTAAAACCATTCTCAGATCTTCAGTAGATTTCGTTTAACTCCCAGGTGGCCTCCTGAACAACAATATGGTACAGTTGTAGAACATCCGGTACTTTAGCCTTAGGGACAACCATTTGCAAATGACAACTGTCTCCCCGACCATTTTCCCATTTACGGCACAGGACTCTATCCTGAATCAGCAAGCTGTCCCATTGGGCCCAATAGCTTTTCGTGGTCGAACTCATTGCTAAGACGTCGATCCACTTGGGCTTAGGAGCACTGGCCTTCATCCATTCCAGAATCGGCTTAGTGTCCGAATCTTCCTGCTGTGCATGTTGTAGGCTGGCCTTCCACTCATTGCTGAGCTGGTCTGTCCTGAGCATCCTCACAGATACCATTTACTTACCCTCTTGCTTAGTACAACGCTTGCAATCTTCAGGACAAAGTCTTCTTGACAATACATCTGCGTTGCCATTAGATTTCCCGCTGCGCTGGGCGTTGCCGTTAGCCGCACTACCTTCTCGAAATCGATAAACTTCCCTCTCTACAGTTCACTTAGGGCAGCTGGATCGAAGATGGCCCCTTTGCCCACAGCCGTAGCACCTAGGGCGGTAGCCGTTATTGCGGTCCCGAACTTTTTTGACGGATCCGTGGCGTAATGGCTTAGCAATGAGTTGCAACGCTTGGGGCCGCGGGTTCGAATCCCGCACGGAACAAGTATTTGTACGATCTACAAATAATTGTTCCGGGTCTGGACGTTTGTCCTTGTGCAATTTGTGTTTATAAACTGCCTCCGCGATACAGGAGAAAATCCTAGTGTGGGGGTAACGTTTTAAAAAAAAAATAATAAAATATAAAAAACTGTAACTGCTGCAACCTCCCTGACGCGGTAGGAACGCTGATCCTGTCTCACGGCTTCCACATCCAGTGCATGGGTCAAGGCGACCTTAAGCGTCTCGTGGTGCCCGAGCCTCACAGCAGCTCTGACTTCAAGGTCGCGGATGCCGTCGATGAATGTCTGCACCAGATTCCCTACAATGAGTGCAGGTACAGACTGGTACGCTTTTCGAACCATCTTCTCCACCTCAAGGGCCCACTGCTGCAGGTTTTCGTTACTGCGTTGCACGCGATCTTTGAGCTGCGCACGAAAGTCGTGTTCCAGGTGAGCGTCGCCATATTTCGCCTCCAATGCCTCAAGGAGCTGCTCGTTATTCACTTCCTTACCGAGAGCTTCCAGAACAGTTAAGGCCTGGTCGCGTAGGCCTAAGGTGAGAGCAGTCATGGCCTGACTTTTATTCCAGCCTTTCGCTTTCATGACAGGATTTTGAAGGCCGACCAGGAAGAAATCCCGTCGAACGGTGGCACTTTGAATCCACGTAGCGAAGGTGTTGTAGCTACCACGAGAGCTGTAACTCCATCCCCAATTTTGAGGTTGTTCAGCATTTTCTTCGCGTAAACCATCACGTTGTCAATCCGATTGTTCATTTGGTCGTTTCGGGTTTCAGCTTCCGACAGGCGGTTGTCATGTTGAGCAACCATATCCTTCACCTCCCTTATCTCTTTGCCGAAGGTGGCTTGAAGGTCTTTCATGAGAAGAAGCTGCTCTTCCAACAGACGGCTCTGTTCCTCCTGTTGGCGGGCCTGTTCCTCCTGTCCGCGCTGCAGCTACTCTTCCAACCGACGGGCCTATTCCTCCTGTCCACGCCGCAGCTGCTCTTCCAAACGACGGTCCTCTTCCTCCTGTCGGTGGACCTGTTTCTCGTGTCGGCGAGCCTGATCCTGCAACATCATCATCAGTGCACCTAAGTCAGGTGCTGCAGATGCAGGAGCTGCTGACTGGCCGGTCTCCGTGGTCAGCATCTGGCCCTCCGACGTTTGCGGCGTTGCATTACCAAATCCTCTCTGGTGTTGACTTAGGGTACGCATACCCTCCATGTCGTCCTTTGCTAAAATCGGCATGATTTGATCCCACTTCTGATACCAATTGTTACGAGCTTGGGGTTCGAGACAATTAAAAACTGCCGATTGAATTACCAAAATTGACACTTTAGTTACACAACACTAATTACAATCTAAAATCACACCAATAATAAATCACAGTTCGCCGTTATTTCGCTTCGAAGTATTCTCTTGTATCGCCAATTCAATACTACCTCGGTCGTGGTCTATACCGGCCTTATATAGGGCCTCAGATAGTAGCGACATCTAGAATGTTCAAATACATATCGGTCCCGAAATTTCTGGAAGGATCTTGACTCTCCCAGTTCTGCTACTCGACACTAGAGGGCGCCAGTGTTACTAGTGTTGCCATGTACAAGACATTAATAGTGGCGCGCAACAATATGTATGACTAAAATTTAAAGCTATAATAGTATTAGTCTGAGAAGAATTGATATTTTACTCGACAGACTAACCAATCCACTTTCCTGCTTAAAAAAGAACAACATTGCATTAAAGTAGGATCATCTTTTAAAAGATTGTTCCTACGCTTTTCCCAGTCACGACTTGTTGTCAAATTAAATTTTTTAGTCATGGCATATATTAATAATGTGTCCCAATATTGAGTGGGCTGATTTAATTTTGTTAGTGCTCACACATTTTATTAATTTTAACTAAGAGGTTTCTGATTGAGATACTTGACTCCTTGACTATAGGACGGACATCAAATAAAGCTTGCACATGATTATTCACAAGAAGGCGGTTGTTGTTATACCGATCACATAAAAGGTCTCACGCAATTTTATAATAATCGCCTTTAAAATCAATATTTTAATAACTAAGGCTGCGTTTCCCTGCAATGAAGCGCGCAAATAATGGAACTTGTTTATTTCATTGATATTAGAGTTATCGTGAATCAATGACGTAAATGTAGTAATGGTAGTTCTCATCGAATTGAGGTAAATCAATATTAGGAAAACGAACAAAATTATTCTTATTAGAACAGTTCGCACCTGAGTCAGCATCTCTGAAGCCCGCTGCCGACCACCAAGTAAGCTGCGCGTGCTGGCCACCAGATTGAAGACCTAACGGTCAAAGTCCTCACGCTCAACTAACGTAGACCCCGCATCATCGGCAAGCACTTCTATGTTTGTCTGTATTTCGTCAAATTCGGAATATAATGTTTCGAATTTATTAAAACGCTCCGCTAAGTCTAGACGTTGCTACTCAGAAATATCACAAATACTTTTAATTAAATAATTGTTGTTAATTGTAAGCTCTGATTTTATCGAACTACACTACTTCAATAAAGTTTTTAAACTATCTGCCATGTTATTTTATTATGAACAAAGCAAAAGAAAAGAAAACGTTGATTACTTTAGGATAAAAAATTAGACTACAAGTATGCGGGAACAATTTTTCGATCCAGAGTGCAGTTTTTCCACATTTATGGAAACTTGCAACTGTCAAACCTTTAACAAAGAAGATCAACCGTCTTTCGATTCAAGACCTGCGACTTATTAGTCTGTTTCCCTGTATTTCCAAAATAATAGAAAAGGTAGTTTGCAAGCAGATGACAGAATACCTTGAAATCAATGGCGTACTGCTTGTTTTCAATCTGGCTGTCGCAAGGGTCACAGCACTACTACGGCTTTGATTGAGGTAATCGATAATCTGCTTGCAGCTCAAGATAGAGTATATGCTCGATTTTGTTGCTCTTAGACTTCTCCCGAGCATTTGATTCAGTCGATCAGACATTACACCTGGCTAAGTTCGAATACCATGGCTTTGATGCTAATGCAGTCAAATGGTTTGACAGTTAACTCACTGGAATGCAACAACGTGTGAAAATAATTAAAAGTCACGGTACTAGGATTCAATCAGCCCCCCAGAATGTTACACGAGGTGTCCCACAGGGCTCGACGGTTGGACCTATTCTATTTACGCTATATTTTGCTGATATCGTTAGAAAAATTAATTACACTGCCAATACCACCCATATGCTGATGACCTGCAAATGTACCTTTCCTTCATAACATCGCCATCGGGTATTCTTCAAGCTATTAATAAAATAAATTACGATTTAGAGGCTATTACTGCTTATTCAAAGTTAATTTCATTGGTTCTAAATCCTGATAAATCAAAGTTTATGTTAATGGGGTCAAAAATATGATTGCTAAACTTGTAAATATATTTATTTTTTCTTAACAGAGCAATGAGGATAATGCGAGTCTAAGATTTTGTCCAAATTAAATTACTGGTATTTGGACCTTGTCTATTAAGTTATAGGACTCATAAGCTCATACAACGTGTACAGAATGCATGTGCGAGGTTCTGCTTCCACATACCACCTTGTTCGCATGTTACTCCTTTTCTAAATAATGCAGGCCTATTAAAAAAGTCATCGTGTCGAAAATTACATCTTGCTATCCTATTATTTGAAATAATTGCATAAAAACTCTTCGTTACTTGTGATTGTTCGCTAACCCATTCCCATTCTATATGAAAAATTAGTGTGGGTTAGCGAACAATCAAAATATCTGAAACGTAAATCTTTGTTATTCCCAAACATAGAACAATGGCGTTTAGAGGATCCTTCAGGTACACAGCTTCTCGCTGGTGGAGCGATCTGCCGCCACCAATACGTGCTCTAAAAACTACAGGAAAATTTAAAGAAAATTGATATGAATCCAAAAAAAGACCAAAATCCATCGTATTTTTAAAAATTTACTTTTTTTTTACGTGTACAATTTAAAGGGCCTTCAATTGATGATAGAAATATAGATATATAAGATGCACAGTTTTTAATTTTCTTTATTTTCTTTTTTTATTTCCATTTTAATTTTCAGTTTATTCACTGTTTCGTTTCTTTTCGTTGATGGTGTGGTTAAATCTCTTGTATTCTTCAATTAAACTCATATGTTTAGTTTATTTTATTTAGATTGGACGATATACTTCATGTTGTTGGGCTGTTGAGCACTTTATCGTGTATATGCACATGTAAACGTGTATGGATGTATAGATATATATGGGTATATATGTGAGTGTATGTAACTCTTATTATGCTAATTCTTTCCTCACTCAGTTCTCTTAATTGTTTTTCTTTAATTTTTAGCTATAGGTAATATATGATCGTCTGTGAAGCCAATATTAGTCTTTATTTGAAAATCTGCGCTGCTGTCATTTTGTTCAGCTGCTGTTAGCTGTAATAGGGACCTAACTTGAATTCACACAAATCCTGTTTTTTTATATCTCGTGTAATTTTTTTTTTGTAATGAAGCTAACGGAAAACAAGCAATGAATTGTTACCAGTGTCTAGAAGTAGCAACCGGCAACTGAGTCCGATTGTCGCTAATGGACACAGCAACTACAGTTTCCTGTGATTTGTTACGTGTCGTTAACAAAATGTGTCCACGTTTGCGCAGCGCCTTAACTTGCTAAGCGAGCGGATTCCAGTATAAACTGCAACTACGTCGGAGAAAGCTTTTTTGAAATATATATAATTGGAGAAAAGTTCGTAATGTTGAGCGCCACTATTAATGCCTGGTACATGGCAACATTAGTTACCACTAACGCCATCCAGTATCGAGTAGCAGATTTAGGAGAGTAAATATCCTTCTAGAATTTTCCATGGAAGAAAACACAACCACTCACGCCTGTCACGCAAAGGGGTAGGCGTAGAGACTACGGACTTCCATTTGGCACGATCCTGACACACCTGTCTCATATATCTACGCATACACGCTTGTCGGTTAAGGGTACTCCTAATCTGGCCCTTTTTCAATGTATCGCCGATTTGGTCGATGAGCCTTCGTCTAGGGCGTCCCTTCCAGACTCTGCCGTTCACTTCTGCAACATAGATTTGCTTTGTCACTCTTTCCTCGTTCATTCTTTCTACATGACCCAACCACCGAAGCAATCTTTTCTTAATCCTGGTCACAACGTCATCTTGCAAACCACACTTTCCTCTTATCACACTATTTCTCACCCTGTCATTCAGATTCAGTCGTAGCATCCTCTTTAATGAGCACATTTCTACAGCATTTATTCTACTCTCATGCTTCTTCTGCCAGACCCAACTTTCACTACCATACATTAAAGTACGGACTAACACAGCATTATGAATTGCCATACGTGCCTTAGTTCTCACATATAGACACATTCTGACTCCTCATAATAGCGTCTAGAGCCCCATTCACTCTATTTCCTGCGTTCACTCGTCGTTCTATATCCTTATCATATCTACCATCCCTGCTAAATAAACATCCCAAATATACAAACTCATCCACTTGCTCAATCAACTCCCCTTCTATTCTTATTTCACATAAAGTTTTACATTCTTCTCTTTCAAAAACCATCACTTTCGTCTTGAGTTCACTTTCATACCCTTTCTTTCAATGACCAATTCATTAAAGTAACCATCATTTGCAACTCGGCCACCGACGATGCTTTCTAGAAATATCGACACTTAGTCAGTCGGGACCGGTATGTACTCGAACATTCTAGATGTTTTTACAGCAAACGGCGGTGGAAATTATCTGAGGCCCTATATAAGGCCGGTAAAGACCGCGACCCGGTCAGTGTTGAGTTGGCAATATAAGCGAATACTTAGAAGCGATACAACTGCGAACTAAAGTGATCATTAGTACAATTGTGTTTTGTTATTAGTGTGGTTTTAAGTTGATATTAGTATTCTGTAATTAAAGTGTCAATTTTGGGTATATTGCGCCAGTTTTTAATTGTCTCGAACCCCAAGCTCGTAACAGTAACTTTTACAAGCTGACGCAGCCATCTGCTGAGAACCGGGTGTTCCATAGCTTGTTTCGAAATAGACATTGTTAACATTTTATGGTGAAATAGCATACTTTGAAAAATGGTTCTATAATATTTTTATAGGAAACTGGCTACTCGCCCTAGTTTAGCGCGGCTGGTATTAATGTAATTTATGTCATCATTTAAGTATAACATTACAATCGACCCTTTATTTTATCAATTTGTAAATTTCGCAAAAACAACTCCAAACTTTTCGGATAAAAGTTGCCTATAAAAGCCTGTGAAAGATGACTTCTTGGCAGATGTCGGCCGTAAAACCATCCCCACCGGGTGTCTTTTTTGGGTTGAAGCTGCTTATAGCATGGCTTAGCTCCACAAGAGTAAGTGGTGGATCATAAGAGCCATCTTGCTTATTGCTCTATATCTATTCGTAAATTTTCATTACAAGCGGTTCAGCCATTCCAAAAATTAGCTCGGACAGACAGACATGCAAATAATCCTCTAAGCTAAATAAAAAGCAGCTATTTCGGTAATAGTTTTCGCTCTGCGGAGTAACCCACGTCCACGATATAGCATACCGCATACTGATCATGGATAATCTGCACATACTACTAAGCGGATACTACGAGAATTTGGTAAATACATGTAAATATAACGAAAAAAATTTTGACTCCTTATTAGAATAGAATAGAATAGAATAGAATAGAATGATTTTATTCAATATGGATTATTACATAATACTTATTGAAAGTCATTATTTTATTTACCACTGGTTCGGAAAATACCTCTGTCCTGGGAAGAACCAGCAAGAAACCCAGCGGGACTTTTTTTTTAAACATAATTTCACTTAACAAAATTTTGTTTATACAATTTTAAATGAATTTTCATAGAACCAGCATGGTGGCGATCACCTTATTCCCAGGGGTTATTTTCATTCATGTATTCCTTGATATTATAATAACCCTTTTTGTACAGTTTTTCTTTAATAAAACTTTTAAACTTGTTTATTGACAAACTTTGAACATGTTCTGGGATTCTGTTGTAAAAGCGTATACATTGCCCCATAAATGAATTACTAATTCTGTGGAGTCTTGTAAGTGGCATTACAAGCTTATGTTTGTTCCTAGTGTTTAAGGTATGAACATCCTTATTCTTATTAAAGCTATTTATGTTTTTATGTACATACATTACATTTTCATAAATATATTGCGATGCCAAAGTTAATATGTTTATTTCTTTAAATTTTTCTCTAAGGGACTCTTTACAATTTAGATTATAAATCGCCCGTACGGCTCTCTTTTGCAAAACAAATATAGCTTCAATATCAGTCGCATTACCCCATAGCAAAATTCCATAAGACATTACGCTATGAAAGTAACTAAAATACACTAACCTAGCTGTCTCAACA
Organism: Parnassius mnemosyne; assembly: GCA_963668995.1. Classification (NCBI taxonomy): domain Eukaryota; kingdom Metazoa; phylum Arthropoda; class Insecta; order Lepidoptera; family Papilionidae; genus Parnassius; species Parnassius mnemosyne. Next base: position 8,846,758 of record CAVLGL010000001.1, on the reverse strand, counting down.
GCTGTGAGACTTCTAATCTTTCTTACAGCATATTAAAACATCAAACATTCGGATTTATTTTATACTAGTTTTTTGTCCCGTGGTGTAAACGCGATTAGAGTTTAAGGTATAAAACGTAAAAACTGGTATGACTCACACTTATCATTAGATCACTAGAGACCTCAAGCTATCGCATGATAATTTTCTCATATTTCGAAATGATAATCTAGAATCTTAAAGTGGATTTACCACTTCAAGTAATAAAAGAGCGTAAGAGATTTGCTATAAAACTAACAGAAAAGAGAAATAAAATGAATAAAGCATTTTTAAACTACAATAAATTAATAATACCACAAGTAAGAAAATAATAGAACTACGCGCACAACCAAAGCAATAAAAAGTGCAATAAGAGAAGACTTTCAAAATCTTAAAAACTCACAAATGTCTTGTGCGAGATATATGCGGGTATATGTGATGTTTTTTAACAAATAATTTACTAGTTATTAATGCCTGATAACCTCGTAATATGACTCGCAGAAGGTGCCTAACGTGCCTATCGGGTTTAGTAATCAAAATCTCAAAAGTCACTGATGTTGTATTCATAAATCTACACTACTATTATAAAGAGGAAAGATTTGTTTGTTTGTTTGAATTGAATAGGCTCCGAAACTACTAGACGTATTTGAAAAATTCTTTCACCATTAGAATCCCACATTATCCGTGATGAACATAGGCTATGTAATATTTTCAAAAATGTTAGGGATCCGTATGCAAACTTTGTTAATGTAACCCAAGGTGTGAAAAAAATACCAAAAAGAATCCTTATATCGCGTACGCTTCGGAAACTATTGATAATAGAGCAAAGTAACATACTTCACTTTTATAGAGGATATTAATCTCTACAAAAAACTCTGCGATACCATATGTTTAACTATTACAATTATGTTACAATAACTACTTTTTCATGTTAAAATGTGAAATAGTAACGCCGCTACAAATACTACTAATACGACTACGTACTGATACAAAAAATGTGGCCTAGACATTATTCGTATCAGTACCTGTATCATGCATCTACACTTCTACATCTACACTTCTACATCTACATCTACATCTACACTACTATTATAAAGAGGAAAGATTTGTTTGTTTGTTTGAATTGAATAAGCTCCGAAACTACTAGACCGATTTGAAAAATTCTTTCACCATTAGAATCCTACATTATCCCTGATGAACATAGGCTATGTAATATTTTCAAAAAAGTTAGGGATCCGTATGAAAACTTCGTTAATGTAACCCAAGGTGTGAAAAAAATACCAAAAAGAATCCTTATATCGCGTACGCTTCGGAAACTATTGATAATAGAGCAAAGTAATGTACTTCATTTTTATAGAGAATATTAATCTCCACAAAAAAGTCTGAGATAACATATGTTTAACTATTACAGTTATGTCACAATAACTACTTTTTCATGTTAAAACGTGAAATAGTAACGCCGGTACAAATACTACTAATACGAGTACGTACTGATACGAATAATGTGGCCTAGACATTATTCGTATCAGTACCTGTATCATGCATAACCACCAATTACGTTAACCATGTTATTTTAGTAACATATTTCACTTTTTAAATCTTTGTTAATTCAGCAACCGTCCGTCGTGATATCTCTCTCGAAGTTCGCATGTCTCAAGGCGCAGAAGCGTGATATACGCGGGTGAAACCGCGGGGCACAGCAAGTGTTTGTATAAAGGCGTTATATAATTGAAATGACGAAAAATATCCGCCCATTTATAGATATATCTATCTGATGAATCGTCCAGGGCATAACATACACCGGGAAGGTAAAAGCTCACAAGAGCTTTGCACTATCCGTTTAAAAACGTAGTTACGAAGCTTAGAAACTAAAGTTTTAAAATAAAAGTATTAGGATTTCCTCTGCGACGAGCACGCTGTACAAAAGCCGTCGTAAACTAATATACAATTGTGTCACAGCAAAAGTAATGTACTCCTTTTATTTTATTATGTTAAGGTCAATTACATAAAAGTTAAAAGTAAATAATACAAAGTTGATTTCAATTTTAGAAAAGAAATTAACATCATAATTTTAATACAGGTGAATGTTAAATATGGCAATGAATGATTATTTAAATCACTTTGGTCAAAATTGAGATGTTACTTGGCTTTCTCATATACTAAAATAAATAAAATTGAAGTATCCGTTTGTAATGTTAAAATAACAGCGTTTTACAAAATGCATATGAAAGTATATACGGTACCTAATTATAACAAAAAAAACAACAATATTTTAAATGTTTGTCTGTCTGTCTGTCTGTTTGTACATCTATTTGTTCCGGATAATCTCCAAAATGGCGAAACCGATTTTGACGGGACTTTCACTAACAGATAGCTGATTTTCTAAAGAGCAACATAGGGTATTTTATTTAGAAAAAGAATAACGCCACGCAAGAAAATAAAACTTATGAAATCCAAACTTAATAAAATTTTAGCGGACGAAATTGCAGGGAACAACTTATTTATTAATAGAAACCGTGATAGCTCAGGGCCTTGTATTAAATTTCATAAGAAACGAATAACTTATCATAATATTCCGTTAACTCCAATGAAAAATTTTATTGCTTTTGATTGATGATATAATGTCCTCCAGACCGTATTACGGTCACGGGGGCAGTCTTAGGTTATCATTAATTTTAGCAATACATATGTTATTTGACATATTATCAAACATTTAATTGTATTTTTAGAAGGATTCAATAAACTTATGGTAAGTGAAGTAATTGTAATATTGCTAATGCAGCATGTTTGTGACGAAAATTTATGAGATTTTACGCAAGCATGTAGATATAGATAGTATACTGTAAACATTAGCATGTCGTTATATATTTTTTTTGCCATGATGTTAAAGTCCCAAATACAACGATGCGCGTCTTCTTAATGACACCTTTCTAATATTACAAAATATATACATGAGCAGTGAGCCAATCATTATTCAAAAGATAAAAATATTTACCGTTGGACTCCAAACAAGGATAAAACGGATCATCTTGAAGTCCGATGACGTAAACTGATAAGAATTTACCTTTTCAAAATCACCTAACGCACCTTAAGTACCTTTCACTTTAAAAAATAATTTAATACAACACTTACAAAATTTAAACTAAAACGATTATGTAGGTAAAGTTTCCAGCAGAACAGAAATTTTGTATTCTCAGTATTTCGTACGTTTCTGAGCAAAGTTTGTTAACAAGCACAAAACTTTATTCAATATTGCAACATTTCAATAAACTTGATAGGCCATGTTACTTGGAAACGTATTTTGGCTATCTGTAAAATATAATAAGATTAGAATAAAATTATTGACGGTTTCACGGCTCCTTAGCGCAGTGGTTTAACAATGTGTTGTTGCGATGGGGACACGGGTTCGAATTCCGCACTGAACAAGTATTTCTACGGCCTGCAAATAATTGTTCTGTGTCTGGAAGTTTTTCTTGATGAAATTAAGTAAGAAAACTTTACAATAAAGTAATTTTGTTTATTAATCTTCTTAAAAGTAAAATTTATATAACAATCGTTCTTCTGTCTGTCATTGAACGGGTAATTTCTGAACGAATCGGTCAGATTAAGGTCATATTCACACATTGTTTGTTTTGTCGATGATTAAGTTATTAACAAATGCTCCTTATAGGTATATAAATGACTCATATATTTATTTTAGATTATTTTGGTCTCGCGGCAAAAATAAAATCACAAAATGTTGTACTGATAGGTGGTGCTGAGTTTATTACAAAGGGGTTATTACAATATTAATGAATAAATTAATGAAAATTACCCCCAATCGCAGGATAATGCTGACATGTTGCATATGGTAAGTTTGAGCTTCGGAGACCCTTTAAACTGGTAACGGGGCGTTCCATCTTAATGCTCAAAAGTGACAAAGCAATTTAATTTAGATTTTTAATTGGTAAGAGACGTAAATATCTTTGGGACATAACATCCACTTACCATATATTCTTTTACCTTAGATTATCCGACCCGTATTTCTTTAGATTATCCGATCTCGGAACAGTAACTGCTTTCCTTCATTGAATTTTATTTTCGTATTTTGTCCCCGTTCTCTCGCATTACATTATTACAACAGCTATATTGTATTCACACTGTATTTTCGTTGGTTCTTTAACAATAAAACTCGTGATTAATAATTCAACACAGATTCGTTTGAAAGGTTTAAATGTTAAAGTCGATTGGATACAGGATGTTAAATAATAGAGACATTTTGCGGCATCGCGATGTGTAAAGTTTGATACAATGAGTGGAGATTGTCGAAAAAAAAATGAAAGTAATTGCATATTGTTAAAAATTACTAACAATATAACATAATTTATACGTTATAGAGCTACGCAGCTATATTATAGTTGTAGAATGATTTCCTGGTTTAACTGGGGAAGGATCACGATCTCACAGAATACCAGCGTAAAATAGCAGGTAAATGAGTGATTGCCGAGAACCGATGACAGCAGACAGTCCACATGATGGTAAGTGGGTGCTGTGATCTATAGACGTCTACCCTTAACAACGTTATTACTCTGGTAAAACCTCCTGTCAAGCGGATCATCATCAGGAAAAACATTTTTATACGTGGTAGAACTGCGCTGCAGCTATATTACACGTATGCCTCGGCTCGACTGGGATAAGCACGCTCTCACAGAATACCAGCATAAAATAACAGGTAAATGAATGTGTGTAGAGAACCGAAGACACTTTTAGTGGAAACTAGGCATTCCATCTTAGTCGTCAGGAATGACATCGCATCTGGGATTTGATTTTTAATATTCGTATACTCACATCAGACGTATTGTGTGTTAATTTGTCAGCCATTTTCTAAAAACAAAAAGAAATAGATCCAGCAGTAGCTCACGCTGATGTTAGTTTATTAATTATCTTATTATAATATATTGTATTACCTTGTAACCGTACTCCACTTTTAAAAATGTAATGAATTTCCAAAAACAATTCCTAATTGCAAGCAGATGTGCTCCACCACTCACCCTGCTTCTAAATGTTGAAACACTGTGCTTGAAACTTACACCTGTCATAATATACGAGATTGTATATTATCCCCATCTAAGCCATACCGTGCAGCGTAGTGGCGGCGTAATGGATTCCACTACCCCAAAATTCCCGTGGGTTTCATAAGAAAGACGCGACAGGGAAACTGTAATAGTAACAAATATGGCAAATATCCCTCCTGTGACAAGTTCTAGGGAGGAAGCCAATGTTTGGCAGGAAGCTTATGATGAATTGTAATGTCAATGATGATGAATAAAAGCCACGGGGCCTTTCTGGCGTTTCAAATAATCGATTTATCATTCGTCACCATATCAAGGCAATGTACATGCATAAAAATAAATAATGTTTACGTGGTAGAGCCATTCTGCAGCTATATTATGATTGTAGCACGAACGAGTCGACTCGATCAGGGTAGGAACTCTCACAGAATACCAGAGTAAAACAACAGCTTAATGCTGCTAAAAATCGTATGGTGAGTGTAGAGAACCGGAGACCCTGAAGGGGGTGACAATGCGTCTGCATTTTGATTTTTAACCGATGACAGATGTAGATGACGGCTCCGTGGCGCAGTGGATTAGCAATATGTTGCTGCGCTGGGGGCCGCGGGTTCGAATCCCGAGTATTTGTGTGACTTACAAATAATTTTCCGTTAAACTAAAGTGCCGGGTATGGATGTTTTTCCTTGTGCAATTTGTGTTTATAAACTGCCTCCACGATACAGGAGAAAATCCTAGTGTGGGGTTAAAGAAAAAGATCTACTAAATGTATATCTATAGGTTATTGAATCCACTTACCATCAGGTAAACTGTGAGCTCATAAGTCATCCTTATCCTAAAAAAAATGTTTAAGCTGGTGGTTACATTACACATCATTTGCTCTATTTAGCTAAAAAGTTTAATAATAGTCAGGAACAATGACGTGTCAAGTCACCACAACAAGGTCAATCGGCCGTACACAGAGAGCAATTAGCCAATGCGCCGGTTCAACATAGGGCTTTTATTACGTAAACCCTCTAACACTGCTATTACCTTTAAACTCAGTATTACAAGGGAATATGGTTCAATTTAGCATGAAAAAACGTTTTCGTGACAGTATCACGTTAGTTAAGACAATAGCAGTCCACGCCCGGCTCCCTGTTACGTGCATAACCCTAATTTGTCTCCGCACGAATGCAAGTAATGTTAAAGTAAAATTTAGTAAAATACCAGAAGATACACACACACACACACACACACACACACACACACACACACACACACACACACACACACACACACACACACACACACACACACACACACACACACACACACACACACACATACTAGCTGTTCCCCGCGACTTCGTTCGCGTGTTAGGGTTTTTATGTTTTTGCGCGGAACCCTAATTCTTTTTCTAAAATAAAAGTAGCCTAAGTTACTCCTCATGAAATCAGCTATCTGCCTGTGAAATTTCCGTCGAAATCGGTTCAGCCGTTTCGGAGATTACCCGGAACAAACAGACAGACAGACAGACAAAAATTTTAAAAATTGTATTTTAGTTATAGGTACCGTATTTACTTTCATATGCATTTAGTAAAAAACTGTAATTTTGACATTACAAATAGACACTTCAATTTTATTTATTTGTATGGATATATATATATAAATAGAGTAAGGGTGACAAATAAGCAAGTACAGTCCACGTGATGTTAAAATGATGCGGTGTCTCAAAGATATCTACATTATTGAGAAACAAAATGCAGATGCGTTGTCACCCCTGAGGACTAAGATGGAATGTTTTGTTTCCAGTAAAGAGGATCTTCGGTTCTCTAAGCTTACCATATGAAACACAACAGCTTTAAGCTCCCACTTTACGCCAAGCAAACCCATTCATACTACATATATAAATATAGCTGGAGCATTGCTCAACCACGTATAAAAACTTTAATTAAATGTTAAAAAAATATCATATAATTAAGGATGACAAAAGTGCATACAGTCTAATTGAAGATACGTAGAAGCTAAAGTCAATGTTGTATTGACTATTATCGATTGGGAATTGAAAACATTTTCACCCCTGAGAACTACATCATGGAATGCTTCGTTACAATAGAATAAGAGGAATCCGGTTTTTGTCATTATAATAATTGTTCCATCCCGGTCAGACCAACCCATTTGAGCTGCAGCTATAATACGCCGGAATAAGGCAATACCATGTATATGAAAAATTTAAAATATTATTTGTGGTTAAGATTTGAACTTTATACCTGGCTGCAGCCATGCTGCAACTATAATATTATGATTGCAGCAAGAATGGGTCAGTGCGACCGGAGAGGGATCACGAGCGGGGATGGATTTTTCTCCTAATTTATATGGGACCACTCCTGAAGTATAAAATCTATTTCCAATATTTACGCAATTTTTTTGAACGAAACAATTTTTACGGACTTTACTGCGCTTTATTTTACTTAATTTTAATTTATTATATTAATAATTCTCTTCGCGATAAAATCTAAAGTTTTATTTCATCTATATCGGTTAAAAATTGACGATGATATCGCGTTAGATACATACAAAAACACATAACGTTGAATTAAGTTCCTCGGTGTTTTTTGTAATCACCTGACAACAAATAAATCTAAATTTAAAACGTGAAATCGAAACATGTGTTATAATATTTGTATGGGAGAGAACACATGCGTTATTCGTAAATATAACGTCAACCTATCAGCGAGGCGTCTTGTTATAATATACAGGTTAAGCTATATGTTACGGGCGATACAATATATTTCCTACTCGGTAGTGGCCTAGCGTGGGCTGTGACGGGGAACGACTGGCGTTTACCGTCGAGCGTACTCCGGACGCAAGTGTAAATCAGCAAAACGTATGTAACTACTGTATCCCTACAGACTCTTCAATACCAGCTTCTTCAGAGTCGGTGTGTGCTGATAATATTATACAACCACCAAAAATATATGACAGTGGCATAGCGAGGGGATTAAAATAAAAAAATAACTGAAATATTTACAAAAATAATATAATTGTGTATAGCGATGACATGGCACAAAATCTAGACATAACTTTAAATAACTCTTTAAAATGACAAAAAATTACAAACTGCTGCATGCCTGGAGCATCTGATAGTGACATCTGAATTAAAATTATAGTTAGTAAATTTTGCCCAAATAGTACAATAGTAGTTTTTGTTCGTAGAATAGGCAGTGTAAACAACAAACAGTTAATAAGATATATTGAAGTTTTATTACATAAATGTACACAAAATAGTCTTGTTCACACTGCCTTATATACAGGGATTGTCACAGGAAAATATTCTAAGAGATATCTTAAATTTACAAATGAATAATTTAATATGTAATAATAATTTAAATTTGACATATAATTTTTATGATAGTAATGACGAATTTCATTTAATTGATATAAATAATTTAATAAAACAGTTTTGGATAGAATTGAGAGTGCTATCTTATTATTTAATTTTTAACTCAGCCAAGTTTGTGGCTACCAAGACTGCTTCTATTGAGCAGCATAAACATTTGAAATTTAATTTTAATATAGAGTCATACAATTTAAAAATAAATACAATAATCATTGATTGGCTAAATTCCACAAAAGAACTAATAAATAAAAATCGATATACTATCTCTGAAGAAACAAAAACTCTACTGCACAGAAGAAATGAGTTATATGCATAAAAAACCATTATCCAACGAAGCAAATCAAGGACTTAGTAAATTGAATGAATTAGAAAAAAGTACGAAGATTAAAAACTAAATAATAATAGGAAAACAACTCATGTCCATAGGAAGCCTAGAAAAGGTATTGAAAAAAATGAACTCCATCAAAACCTGGATTCCAAACCTTAAAAGAAAATCCATCCGGAAAAGAAATATACTTAAGATCTAGAATAATTGAGAAAGCAACAAATTTCTATAAGAGCTTATATGGATAGTAAGAAAATTCTGACGTAATTAAAATTTCTTACGTAAATACTGAAAATTTATCATCTTAAATTCATATTAGCTATTAAATTTTCTATAATATCCTGAACTTTTAAAGAATAGCCAATTTTTATAAATAATTTCAAATAAATAAATAATTATATACCGATATTACATGTTTTTGAAAATAAGAGTAAATAAGACTTTATTTGAAATTATGCCAAATTAAATGTGATTTATGGGTTTCAACTACTCTTACATAGTGATTCAATTCACTTTTTTGTTACTCAAGATTTTGCTTACTGTTTACTTTCTTAGTAACACGCTTACTACTTATGTAAATAACTACACGACGCAAATTATGATTTTAATTTTCCCTTCACACTTTTATGGGGTTCGTCATAATAAATAAAATTAGAAAATATATTTTTGCTTATCAACAACGCAACCAACGACTGTCATTATTATAGCGTATTTAAAAAAAGTGGAATAAACTATTTACAACTAAATTAGGCAAGTAGTCCCAATATCTAATATTGGTACTTCAAAATGATATCCGTTTCTCTTGTGGGGATGTGAATGACGAACACACCACATATTAAAAAACTGTTTCTTCACAACGTAGCGGATCAGAACGCGAAAGAGCGGTCTCACAGCATCGGATGGTCAAATCGACCGGCGAGGCGCAGGAAACCGAGCCGGTTGCTCCCACGCAGCTGTGTGCTTCCGAAGATTGCCGAACAGCTAGAGCCGTGCCGCCACACTATTTATGTATAGACGAACACGTTTTCTTTAATTATTTTTTACACTTATTACCTGTGCTTGAGCACTTTTAACTTTCGTGAACATAGCAATGATTTTTAATTTATTGCCACAGTAAAGACTCACTTTTGTATAATATTTGTGCACCACGTAAACTTTCATTGCTTAAAATCTAATATCGCACCATTTCATAGTACCCGCGGTTCGAATATTTTCGTTACGTCATTGGTAACGAAGCGTACGTAATGAGGTCACGGTCAACACTGTCAACTGTCCATCGCAGGTACTTAAGTGTATAACGGCAAATGGAAGAGAAAGGCGTAGGAAGACTTGCGACAAGGTACTTTACTGAGCGACCCTTACAAACGTGTGTGTACGTAAAATGCAGTAGGCTTTATATATTTATGAATGAGAATCATTTGAAATAATGTATTACCACGCATTCTGAATTTAAAACCTAAAAATAACAGAATGTTTAAGTTTTTTTTAAGTTTTCTTCACCATTCACCTATATTACTTAATCTGAACTTTCTCTGCAAATTTTGCCATACATTACAAAACAATCCTGCATTGCTAAGGTCATTAAGAAGTTAGAGACGGAAAGGAAAAGCTACGGACCTGACAATATACCCAACGAGCTATTTATTGTACAATTATACCTAACCATCTTGAAGAAATGATAAAGGAACTTCACTCTGTTAGTCAACCTATTGGATTTGTACTAAACACAAAAAAAAAATATTGTCCAAAAATTTAGAAAGACCCATTAAAGTAAACAACCAAACATTAGAAAATGTTCAAAAGTATGTGTGTAACCTAGGTAATGAGGTATTTTTGAAGAAATCTAGACAGCGTGATAAACTAAACAGACATGTGTAAATCATCTGGGAAAAATTCTGGAGTAACAAAAGAAGTCTTAAAATCGAACTTTCCTCTAAATCTTAAAAATAAAATTTTAGATTTATGACTATTACTTTGTCTCTCATATGCAAGCCAAACTTTGATATATAACGTTTAAACAAAAAGAAAAATTGAAACATGCTACAGACTTCTGGAACTAAATATAATATATATGAATCTGAAGCGGAGAGAAAAAAATTAAATACTGAAATTACGAAAGAAAGAAATGTTACAAATGTCCTATTCCATTGTAGGAAATATAAATGAAAATGGGCAGGGCATTTATTGCACGTATGGAAGATAAAACATGGACTAAGAAAGTTACAACATGGTCTGGCGCGACTGGAAAACGAGAAAGAGTTAGACCACTAGAGAGACGGACGGATGAAATTGAAAAGTTTGCAGGAGACTATTGGATTTCTGTGGCCAAGGATAGGGAAACGTGGAAAAAACTGAAGATAGTCTATACTCGTAGAGAGGTCTTTAACAACAATTAGATAAATAACAATTCATTAAATATGTGTCAAAAAGTAGGTTTTCATTATTGATTAAAATGATTATTTTATTTTGATTAAAATGAAATTCTTTCGTGATGGTATAATGTTTTTTGTCTGTTTAAATTTTGCTACAAATTTAAAATTATTTAATTAAATGAATAATTAATAAAATGTTTTTAAATATTGTTAAGGAAATAAATGGCTATATAATAATAGTAAGACGAAGGGGCGTCCCTCCACTAGATGGAACGACGACCTGGTAAGAGATGCAGGAAGTTGATGCAGGTGGCTCAGGACCGTGCTTTTTGGCATTCCTTGGGGGAGGCCTGCGTTCAGCAGTGGACTTGTGAAAGGCTGTAATAATGATGATGATGATAATAATAAAATAAACATTTTAATCGATCTACATTTCAAGAGGGAATGGGGGCAGATTTTGTAAATTTCGAAAATGTGTATTATCTTTAACCATCATAATTTTTTTTATAGGATAGTTTGATAAACGAGCACACAGTTTACCTGATGGTAAGTGGTTGTTGTGACCCATAGACATCTTTACTTATCCTCAATAAAGAAACAAAATGCAGATGCGTCGACACCCGTGAGGACTAAGACGGAATACTTCTTTTCCAGTAAAATGGGTCTCCGGTTCTCTACACTCACCTTACGAACACAGCAGTATCAAGCTGCCATTTTACGCTGGTATATTGTGAGAGCATGGTCCTTCCCCGGTAGACCCGACCCATTCTACAACTATACTACTAATATAGCTGCAGCATTGCTCTACCACGTATAAGTGTGTCCTCATCTGTACATAAGTTAGAAACACTTTTTTTCTTCACGCAAACATTATACCGCCTTATATATTAACACTTTACTTAGACTTTGGTTACATTTTTTTTAATAGGATAAGGGTGACAAACGAGCACACAGTCCACCTTATGGTGAGTGGTTGCTGCGGTCCATAGACATCTACATCTATCCTCTGTTACAAATCAAAATGTAGATGCGTTGTCACCCGTGAGGACTAAGATGGAATGGCTCATTTCCAGTAAAAAGGGCCTCCTGCCACCTGCACTCACGCTGGTTTTCTATGAGGTCGTGGTACCACCCCGGTTCGAGCCGGCTCATCCGTGCGACAGCAAAAGCTGCCGCGTAGCTCTACCACTGTTAATTACATTAAAAAAAAATGCATATTTCAAAATGTTATTCCAAGAGTAACTGTACCAATTAGCAAGTTACTAAATTCATTTAATTATTTATTACTATACACATATTAAATTGACCCGTAAAATAGAAAATGTCGTACAAACTTTATTCACGTGGTAGAGCCATGCTGTAGCTATATTATGGTGGTAGCACGAATGGGTCGGCTCGATCGGGGAAGAACCACGCTCTCACAGAATACCAGCGTAAAATAGCAGCTTCATGCTGCTGTGTTTCGTATGGTGAGTGTAGAGAACCGGAGACCCTTTTTACTGAAAACGAGGCATTCCATCTTAGTCCTCACGGGTGACAACGCATCTGCATTTTGATTCTTAATCGAAGATAGATGTAGATGTCTATGGGCCACAGCAACCACTTACCATCAGGTGGACTGTGTGCTCGTTTGTCACCCTATCCTATAAAAAACACCTTATTTCACCATCTCAGGGTTTGAATTTTTCAAAATCCTATCTTAATTAATGCCTACGTAATAATAGGAAGCTATATTTTCACAACTTCATGCTTCTACAACCAGCGGCTTGAGATATGCGTCATATCAATGTTTTTAAAACCGGGTATATATAATTGGGGTCCAGTTCATGTTCAAATTGAAAAAATACATTAATAATTTTACACCATTAAAATTTAAACACCTTACCCCAGTAGGTTTTTTTTAATCTCAAAATATGTTTGTATTTTTTACAGCGTACTTTATAAAAGAACATTTTTTTTCAGAGCTTTTTGGTGAGTTTTGGTAGCTCAGGGCTTAGCTCTCACTGTAAATTTCACAGTACGCAGGCAACCCGAGTTTGATCCTAACCGGCACCAATGGGATTTTTAATTGCAATTTAAATTCTGATTTACCACATGCTCAGCGGTGAAGGAAATCAACGTGAGGAAACCTGCATATCTAAGAAATCAAAACAAATATTTCGAAGACATGTGAAGTCCGCCAACATACATTGGGGCAGCGCGGCAGGCAATTCCTTGCCGTAAAACCTCAGAATCTCAGAAGTGAGAGAAGGCCTGTGCTCAGCAGTGGGACGTATATAGGCTGTATTTTACAGAGTATGAAAGTTTCATACAAATTGTAACACGCCATTTCACCCCATTAGGGGTTTAATTTTCCTTTCTTAGTGGATTTCTACGTTACAAAAGGCAGCTACTACCCAACTTTTTATGTATACGTCTACAGGTTTGGGCTATACGTTGATAGATGAGTCAGTCACTGAGGACATCCTCTTTTATATAACATATAAGATAACAGACACTTCAATTTTATTTGTATGTATAGATGAGTGACTATTTATAGAAAGCATAACATTTAATTGTGAAGGCATAGATCTTCTTTAATTTCTGAAAGGGTTTTAGAGCAAGCAGGGGTTTACTGCGTTGTCCAAGTGCAGTTAGCATGGAAAGATTCATAAGCCAACGAGCAGATGCGTCGTCACCCCTGAGGACTAGAATGGAATGCCTTGTTACCAGTAAAAAGTGCAACCTAGGAAGCAGCGTCTAGCGTAGCGATTAAGTAAAGTCAAGTACACAGTCTCCGTTCAAAAATATATTATGTGAAAAAATATAAGTTAATTACGTCCATTATAAATTTCTTTCACCAAAAACTAAGGTTCTTCCCTACGCCTTGAAATACTGATACCAAAAGTACATTCATATAAAATAAATATATTAGGCTAAGAACTCATGGATAAAAAATATTGTCAATGTGACGTGACTATGGGGTTTATGCTCCTGAATGCGTGTGATCGTTTGTAACTTCTGCTGTATCGGCGTGCAACTACTGGAAACACGCAGTCCGTGATACGTGCGTGCTCTGCAGTCTTACTGGCTTCACTGGCAATCAATCCATCGCAAGTAATCCACCTTGCACCGCCTGCATTGTCAAGTTTGCTGGTGTCTCCGCTTCACCGGCTGGTACAAATCCACACAAAACTCGTGAGTTTTGAATTATAATAGCAGTTCCTCTATCGCTGTAGGTGCGGATAAATATCGCTCCATAAGTTCTTAGCTTCATAATTCATATACTAGGTGAAATAATTAAAATGTAGTTACAAATATCGATACACGGCGAAACGTTTTATAATAGCAGGCGTGTCTAAGCCACGTTGTAGGTTACTAAACAATTCACACGCTATATTCAAATATTTTTAGCCTTGATGCGTATCGTATACTATCTTTGATAAATAAAGGTTATATAAGGATTGATAATATAGTAGATAAATGCTATGAAAGTGGATTATAATAGTTGAGAGAGGCCTAATAGCACGTGGATGGGCTGCGTTAGAGTCGATAATAATAATAGAGGAATAGGTGCTAATTATACGGATTTTATCGCGTTTAATTTAACTTTTTAAATTCTCGACGTTTCGGTTGCTTTACAGCACCCATGGTCACGGGGGGGTGGGGGTGGGGGGTTGTTTGACGTTCCAATGTCATAGTTAGCCCGGTTACATTCAGTTTTTGAATATTAATTTTTAGTCCGATCTACGCAGAATGAGCTTACAGTATCTTGAAGTCTTGCAGTGGTATGCTTGGGTTTGGATTTAATTTTGTTAATTATAGGACCCCAAGCAGATAGCAGTACCCATCCGTCTTCTCTTTTAAAAGGATTTTTATTTTATTTGCAATAGCCTCACGAATCATCATTGGAAGGAATCTGTGTTGTTTTGCGAGGATTTGTGGTCTATCAAATCTATTGTAATGGCGGGGACGATCCAGAACATGTTCACACAAATCCTTAAAAATCTGTAAAATCCGTAAAATTATTTTAATTTAATGTGTAGTCGTCGCGTAAATATAAGAAATCATTATGGAATAGGTGCTAGTTAGGTTCCTGTCAAGCAAGCTGTTTTCTTTCGTATAATGGACGTAGTAGTCATCTTGGTGAACTGTAAATCAGGGTAGCCTCAATAACATCCCAATACCATTATTGTACTGGACACGAGGCGTCGACAGCCGCTTGTAAATATTTAGATCACAAAGTGCACGCGTTTGATATATTGACTCCTCTCTATACTTTACTTTGTCCTGTGCTAGCGCTTAATATATAGAACAAAACAGACCACCGGCGGACTGGAGAGAAGTAGCCATTACGCATGCGGTCCACTCTATGAAAGTATAAGTCAACGAGGTCCTATGCGTACAATTAAACTAGTTGCAGCCACACTACTCACTAGACTAAATCTAGTAGCGCGGCTGAATCGACGTCCTACAAAAATACCGAATTGTTCAGTTTTTTGCTGCAAAAAGAGATGTGCCATGACAAATTAAAAAAAAATGGCGTAACCTTTCATATCTAAGTAATTTTTGATCACATTATTATAAACATAACATAACATAACATAAACACTCACGCCTGTCACCCAGAGGGGTAGGCAGAGATTATGGACTTCCATTTGGCACGATCCTGACACACCTCTCTCGCTTCCTCCACATCCATATACCTACGCATACACGCTCGTCGGTTAAAGGTACTCTTGATTTGGTTCATTTTTAATATATCGCCAATTTGGTCGATAAACTTTCGCCTAGGGCGACCCTTCCCGACTATGCCGTTCACCTCTGCAACATAAATTTGCTTTGTCACTCTTTCCTCATTCATTCTTTCTACATGGCCAAACCACCGAAGCATTCCTTTCTTAATCCTGGTCACAACATCACCTTGCAAACCACACTCTTCTCTTATTAAACAATTTCTCACTCTGTCATTCAGATTCATCCCTTTATTATTAACTTCATATTAAACTTATAAATTACAATAATAACGGTCATGTTGTTTCGGATTTGTTTACCAACACAGGCCGTTCGCTCTCGTACAATATGCAGAATGTTTGAGCGACTCATCCAAGTCTATGTTCGAGTTGTCGCTGTCACAGAGCGATACTGCTATAATTTATCTATATGTGTGCGAAATTGTTAGTTTATTAAATTTGTTAGTTAATTTGTTTATTAAATTGTTTGTTATTTTAATTATTATGTGTGAGTTTAGTAGTGCCTAACAATTGTTTTTCTGTGTTCAGATATTCCATTTTTATTCGACATTTCTGTATCGGAAAAATACTGTATGGCTACTCCCCTCTAGTTTGCCGGTGACCTGTGTTGCTCTATGGCTGAAAAGGATAATATTTTTATTTTAAATTCATTATAGGTGACACTTTACAGGCGAATGAACAGTCATTCGTAAGATGACACTGTCACACCGAGTCTTAGGCTAACTTCATATGACCGCGCGGTACCGCGTGGAACTCAAATCTAAGAAACCAAAGTAAATGACGATTATGCTAAGTGCATATGACCGCACGAAGCCGCGCGTCACCGCGCGGTGATATAGACGATAATTGCCATTTACTTTGATCTTGCGCGCTCTTGCGCTTGCGCCATCTTGCTTAGCCTTACTTACTCAGCTACTTACCGCGCGGCCATATGAACTTAGCCTTACTTACTCAGCTTATTATGTCTTATGTCGCATGTCGTTTGTCAACGACGCGTTACAAGACACGTTGACGTTATTTATTAATAAAGCACGCACGTGTTTTATAACGAGTGCAGAGTTGATGTTATGGTTGATTGGCACTTATATTTATCCTCAAAAATCAAAATACATTTACGAGTACACCTTTGAGGACTAAATAAGGAATGCTGAAAATTAAAAGCTGGTTTTTGCTTCTAGTTACTCAACCCGCGAGGCACAGCAGTATAATCTGTATAATTTTTTTATATTATTTTTACATTGCATAATCTCTGAAATTTTCGTCAACTATGGGTAACGTTTTGTAGATGAAATATTTTAACTCGCTTTTATTAGCTTGTCATGTGTGTATACACATCAAGAGAATCTAGGGATATTTTTAATTTTATCAAATATCTAAAAATCTATGAAGAATTTTCTGATATAGTAAATGGAGGAATCGGGTTGTTTTAATGTCTTTAATAAAAAAAACATTTCGTATTTTTTTGGTTTTAAATAAATAAGTTCATTTTTTAATCACCGTATAAAATTAATATGATAAAAATCATAATTTCATCTTATAAAACTAATAAATTTAATTAAAATTGAAAAACATCTTATAAAATTATTAATAATCAGCGTTGCCACTTCTAACATTTATTATATTACCAATAATTTTGCTGCCATATTTTATATTTTCTTTGTTTTCTTTTTTTTATTTAAATTTTGATATTTTGAAAATAGAATAAAAGAAGTTTCAATCTGTATATTAAAAACTTTTTATCGAAACTCAAATAATTTTAAACTTAAGTCGTAAATAATTTAGGATTAAGGTATCCCTAGATTCTGTTGGTAGGTACATATGTATGTTTATATGTATAGATAATTGAATGTAGTGGAGATTAGCAATTTGGTTTTCACCCACATCCGTATGTCGAAACGTTCGTCTTTATTTTTGAACATCACTACTTTGCTAATGGCGCTTAATCGGAAAAATCTTTATGAAAAATCCATAAATACTTTTAAAATCTAGCTACCAATCACTGTTCTAGAGGCTAGACGTGGTTAACCAATAAGAGTAATAAATAAATAACTCAATACTTCTTGTCCATTTCTTCGCTCCTGGGTTATGTCAAAGAGGCGTTTTATTTATAGTAATGGGCATACGTTCTGATTGGGTAATAGGATGTTTAAGTAATAAATATCCAGATTACCTATGGCACGCTGAGTCTGTTTTTGATCCAAATATTGGCCACAAGGTTACCTTGCCATCAGAGAAACATAAATTTGCTTCTGATGTTTTCAGCAATCGAACGTCATGAACTCTTTTTAACTAATGTTAGAAGAAAAATTGCTGCTGTTCATCTAGAAACTTTAAACAGGGTGTTTTTAACGCTGTACGTACTCAGCTAATCAAAGAAAATTCGTACATGCTACATCAATAGATACTTGGCGAAATTAATTGCGGCTTCCCAGAGCCCACGCATATTTGATTTACCAGGGGGATTAAACCTCCATATAATTTGTCGATTTGAGCAACCCTCTAATATATTGTTTTTTGTTCGAATATAAAACTTCGTACTTAGGTTAAATGCTTACTAGCAGCGATGAAATTAGTTCTACAAACCGAATAAAGGAAAGAGCACACACCTCTTCGCGCTACAAATCTGTCTAAACCCGCGGGGAAAGACTCGGATGACAACGACGATAAGATTTCAAGGTACAGCTTTTGTCGCGTAACAAATAAATAACGCTTAATATGACCGTTCAACCCTGGTATTTCGTCGTAAACTTTTTTTTGTAAAGAACGGACCACCGAGGTCCACCCCCATATGCTCATAAACTTTACAAGGTATCAATCGGACTGCTGCCAAAAGTACAATCTCAAGACGTAAGAGCACTGGGTTGTGTTTAAAACAAATTTTGTATTTGGACAAAACTGATCAAATAATGCGACCAGATGCTAAAATCCAATAATTTTGATTAATAATGTTTTGAAAGTGGCGTGGGCCTACGTGTAAATATCTTTTTCTAAATATTCAATATGTAATAGGGTAAATCTACTATTTTTAGGTAATAAACGAGGATGCTTCGCGTTATAAGGTAACAGTGAATAATTTATTCCATCCCCACCCTAAGGTATGCGCGTTCGTCTATAAAACAGAGATAATTTTTTCAACGACGGAACGTACTTTGTGCCCTTTGACAAACTATTTATTTCATTTGCAAAGTATGCATTCTATACTAATTTAATTAAAACAACTTGAGAAATATTTAATTCGTTAGTCGTCATTACTGAGTGCTTAGAATGACTAGATTTGAGTCGGAACCATCTCAATATTCGAGCAAACGTACGTTGCTGATTATAATAAGATGAGAAATTGGAAAAGATTCGGTCACAGATCTCTAACATAGTATCTTCTATCAAATTATTTTCATCAGTGATTATATTGAAGGAGCCTTATTGTATGATTTGATTTCATTTAGGGTGTATTACTTTCATCTTGGTTGACAAACGTTTTCTCTGGCCACTGCGGATAGTCGTTGTACAACCAAGATGGACCCTTCAGCCACTGCTCACTGCACTCCACCAGCTGTGACGGAGACGCTCCGCGCGAGTGGATGTCTGACATATTGCACTCACTACTAACGTGACGTCAACAGTGCGGAGGTAACACTTCACATGCCTGATTAACATGGTCACGAACAAACGGCTTTAATTTGTAAGCTTCTGTCTGAAACTACGCCAAAACGATAGTCGAATCGGTTCACGCAGTGACTCGAGTAATTTTTACACGAGTTTAAATGTCACAGACATATTTAATTAATTTGTTTAACAAACCTGAAGCTATTAATACCAACCTTGGGATAGTTTATGGTTTGACGGGGGCTACTTTAGATTTTGCTCTCACCAGGCGTACTTTAGTCTGACCTCTATCGTTACGACTGATCACATACACAACTAGCATAACCGCGAGAGCTTGCATTGCAAAAGGCGACCGATTCACATTCAGTCTGTTTTGGTAACATCATGTGTCTATCTATCTTGATTGCCGTTAGTCGAGGGAGATCATCAAAATAATTAAGCCAGCGCTTACTTACGTCGGTTGGCAGCGGCTCATCCCATCCTATGCCTTCCACAAATCTTGCATTATTTCTTTCGCGATGAAAATGCTCGGTGAAATAAAACCTACGGGGTCGTAAACAGAAGCTAATAATTTCAAAACAGAACGTTTAGTTGTTGAAAAATTAACCCTGTGGTCGTCCGCAAAATTTGATCGAAATTGAATAATAAAGTGGAAATAGGAGCAGCTTTCGACGTTAGCATAACAACAGTATTGATACATTTACATCAAATTGGCAAGGCAAAAAATCTTGACAAATGGGTGACCCACAATCACCAGTATGAAGTATGCGTGGAGACGAGCCTTGCACTGCTCGACACAAACGAAGGAATATTGAACCGATTCGCATCGCAGTTATCTGCGACGAAAATGGATTCTATTTGACAATCGCAAGCGCTCAGCAAATTTGTTAGATCCTGGTTCAGCACCTAAAAATGTCATAAATGAAAACATACCCTTAGAAAAGTGACGGTCACTGTTTGGTGGTCTAGCGCCGGTGTGCTTTCATCACAGCTTCTTACCAAACGGGATGAATATGAAATCACTGCAGAAGTGTACTATGAAGAAATGAACACAATGATGGAAAAGCTCGCACGTCTCCATCTAGCGCTGGTCAATCGCTCGTACCCGCTGCTCCTGCACAACAACGTGTGAACTTATACTGCACAACAGACGGTTCCCCAAGTTACAAGAACTGGGGTTGGAAGCTCTCTGTCATTTACCGTACTCATCAGACCTTGCGCCCACAGACTTCTACTTTTTCCAGAATATCCAAATTCTGGAAAAAGAAGAAATACTTTTAAGCGGAAAAAAATCAATACCGGCGAGGCAGTACAAAATTCCTTGGAAGAATTATTTGCCTCACATTGGTTTTAAAATCGAATACCATTTATTTATTTAAATAAATAGTCTCTTTCTTGTCACAAGGTTTTGTCCAACTTGTTTAGTCGTTGAGAAAATGGAATTGACTCGAGAAAATTCAAGAGCGATGATTTATTATGACTTTCGAAGTGGTTTAACAGTCACTCAAGAAAACGTTGATGCTGTGCGTAAGCTGATTGAGGAAGATCGACATGTGACATACCGCGAAATTCAGGCAACTTTAGACATTGGCACGAGTCAAATACAAATAATCTTGCATGACCAATTAGGTGTAAAAAAGTTGTTTTCCCGATGGATACTGCATTCGCTCTGTGAAGAGCAAAAAGCGGCTCGCGTTACTTGGTGCATTAGAACTCTCGAAAGATTCAACGCAGGATCCTCAAATGCTGTATACAACATCGTATCAGGTGATCAATCCTGGATATATGCGTACGAACCAGAAACAAAAAACCAGTCACGGGTTTGGGTGTTCGAAAATGAGTGAAAGCCAACAAAAATTGTTAGTTCACGGAGTGTTGCAAAAAAAAATGGTGGCTACGTTTGTCTCCAAAACCGGCCATGTTACGACTATTCCTCTTGAGAGACAAAGAACGGTTAATGCAGAATGGTATGCTGGCATTTGTTTGCCACAGGTCGTTTCTGAACTCCGTAAAGAGAACTGCAACCGCCGCATCATCCTCCATCACGAAAATGTGAGTTCTCACACCGCACACAGAACAAAAGAGTTTTTAGAGCAAGAAAACATAGAATTATTAGACCATCCGCCGTACAGCCCCGACCTAAGCCCTAATGATTTCTATACTTTCCCTAAAATAAAGAATAAATTGCGTGGACAGAGATTTTCATCACCTGAAGAAGCTGTGGACGCCTACAAAACGGCCATTTTGGAGACCCCAACTTCTTAATGGGATGGTTGCTTCAATGATTGGTTCCATCCTATGGAAAAATGTGTCAAATTTCGCGGAAAATACTGCGAAAAGCAATAAATACATTTTTAAATAGTAATGTTGTGTCACTACCTTGATTCCCCAAATTTTCAGTGCCGTATATAGGAGATTTGCTTTCAGGTGATTGTGTCGTGGCAATAGCTTTCAAAATTTGACGTACAAATGAAGTATCTTCAGCTTGAGTACTATAAGCTTATTTTTCTATGTAAGTGTGCTAGAAAATTTGCTATTTGTTGTGCTTGTGGAAGATTGGAAGAAATATTATTAGAATCACACCTTTTTATCCATCGCCTTAGAGATGGATAGGTACTTACTATCCAGATATAAAATGATAATGGCCTCCAACTAGAAGCTAATAATTGCTTCTCTGATTCTGAAGACCTATTAATAGATTTTCCCATCTCCAATTAACCAGGCTTGAAGGTTCAGTTGTAAAGTGACTCTCACACAGTTTACAGTCACAGTCCCCGTGAGAGGTGATCGGCCGTATATTTGTATTTTACTGGGAAGTAATGTGCTGATAGGAGTACGTCAGATTAAGAAACCTTATTGAGTAGGTCCCCCTGTTGTTCTAGATATATGACAAAAGGGCTCGATATTTCAGATGTATGAGCATTCTGTGGGCAGTGTAATTGGTTCTTGATTGATGCATATAATGGGAACAGCTCTTTTTAATTCGAGTGCCATTTCATCTGATCTATTGTCCAGACTCCTGACATTATCATTTCGTTCAACTTTAATAGCCATGAAAATACTATATTTCATGTAAAAATTGGCAACTCGTAGTACAAGGGGGTGAATACATAAACATACAACACTACCGACTTTCAATACATAAACATTAACGACCACACTTTTATTTATTTTTTTAGATATTTTAAATATTTGTCTGAATAAAATCTAATCTAATATTCTTTATATTCAAATTTTCTGCGTAAAACCGTAGTTGCAGTATGAAGCAATCTATAGAGCAGTCCTATTTTAGAGGTGGACTTACACTATTTTTAATAAATCAATAAATACATGTGACATTGACAGCTTCTTAAACATAATATCATTAGAAAAAAAATCGTAAAGCCAATTTTATGTTTAATTTTGCTGTTTAAATTTGAGTGCAAGTGGCAGCCTTGCTTATTGAGATTGATCAGTAATGGGCAGGGTCACCACAGTTGTCATTTTTGGAACAAGTTGCACATTAGTCAGCTTTCAGGATTTGTCCTTAATAAGAGGTGGAATAAGCGTGTCAACGCAGGAAACAACTCAGATTCACAAGTCTTTAGGACTACATTTGGTATACTTTATGGTCCACTAGCTTTGTTGACGTTTGGACTCTGCAAAAATTTAATAATCTCTTTATTATTCATGCGGATCTCTCACATTAAAGTACTGTAGTAAGGTAATTGAAGTGAAAAGTTATTGCCACTGTCTACACGTGAATTACACGCAAAAAAGAAGCAATAAGTGCATTTTCTTTAGCCATATGTGTTAGTGTGCCATCCGGTTTACCAATGGAGGCAGTATAGGCTGACAAAAGTTTGCATCTATCGCTTTGGCAAACCAGAAAGCTCTAATGCTGAATGAACTGGGCAAATGTTTTGCACCAATATTTTTACAGCGATTGAAACTAGCTTTCCGCACGATACGCCAAATGGTTGCGCTTTAAAGCTTGGACATATTCACGGAGTACATTCACGTAGTACATAATGGCTGCTTTATTTTTCATTTGACTATTATTTTAATAATTACAAACATTTAATACTTAATAATTATATACATTATAATTCATAATTCATTTATTGCATGTCATAAAGTATAAAGTTGTTACAATATATCTACAGAACATTTGAGAACCCTGTACGGGCGCAGCATATTAAGATGATTACAATTTTTAGGGTACATAATCTATACATTATTATTAATTAATTTATTAAATATCAAACCAAATAATACACATATTTATTTAAAATGAAATGTCAATAAATATTTAATCTTAACTATTGATCATTTTAATTCATGTGAATTTTGGTGAAAATATTAATAATGTCATTTAAGTAAATAGAAATAATAAATTTTGTCAAAATAATATAACGTCTTTACGTAGCTTGCGCAGGGTGTTTAAGGCTATCATTAGTAGCAATAAAGAAATGTAGATGGCGCTGGGCGACTTAAACACGGGCTATCATTTATCTCACCAGTCAAGTGTATAGTCAAATAAATCAAATATTAAAAAGAAGAATTGTAAAGTACATAGTGTTTTATTGTAACCTCTATAGTACCCAAATTAGTTCAACAGTTCAACAGTGCAATAGTTCAGCAAGACCACCATTAAACATTTGGTCTACATCGAGTCGGATTAGCTCGAATTTTTTGACGACGTTGTGGTTCTTATCTAAGGACCACTCCCGCGTACTTGCAGTGGATCGCTGCGCAGACCGAGTACGCGGTTAAGCCGTGGCGCTAGAGGCGCCCTGTACGGTGCCATAGTGCAAACTTAGTGTGAACTGCGGAGGTGCTGCTGCAAGTAGTTGGTGCCGGCTGCCGAAAACCAAAGGACAAAAGAAGATGCAACAGCTTCAGATGTCATCGCCAGCGTAAATAGTGAAACAAGGTGATTGTGAAGTGCAAACTGTGAGTACAATATTTTTCTAAACTTTTCAAGCGAAATTGAACTTCAGTGTATTAAACTTGTGTCAAAATCAAGATTTATATGATTAGAACATGTGATTTACCTGTAGACTTGTAATATTTTAGTGATTTCCGATATTAAATTAGAATATTTTGTATGTTAGTAGTAAGGACTTAGAATAGTTTGGCAAAAAACGAGGGAACGAGGAATCTCTGACTAATTTTTACTCAATTTATTTAAGTTTAAAAACACTTGTAAAACTTTCTTAAAAATTTTGGAGTTTTATTACCGAGGTTCTGAAGAAGATTAAAATTTTATAGGCCAATAAAATGGAAGGTCTGATAAATGTTCAATTAGATTTACATAATTCAATCAAAAAGGGCTTGCCAAACTAAAAAAAGTCCAAAAGAAAGATTAACAAAAGAATATGTAGAAGCAAGATTAGAAAATTTTGAAAGAGATTGGTTATTGTTTAGATCAAATAATACAAAATTATTTGAAATAACAAAACAAGGACAATTAGATAGTACAACGTATGTAAGTAAAGAAATTTACGAAATAACTGAGGACAATTATTTAGTGTATAAATCTTTAATGAAAAGTGTTTTAAGTCAATTTTTGTTATCCGAAAATGAATCGAACGATAAAAATGTTAATAGTGATGAGAAGCCTAGCCCGTTAGTGAGATTGCCAAAAATAACTATTCCTGATTTTTCCGGAAATTATTCAGAATGGACGACGTTTCGCGATTTATTCGTTTCATTGGTACATAATAATGATTTGCTCAAGAATGTTCAGAAGTTACACTATTTAAAGACTCATTTAACGGGTGAAACTGCTCAATTAATAAGACACACACCAATAACAGATGCAAATTATATTACATGTTGGTCACTGTTAGAAAAACGTTATAACAATAAAAAATATTTAGCAAACTGTATATTAAAACGTTTGTATGGGAAGAAACGGCTATATGTAGAATCCGCGTCAGGTATAAAAGAGTTATTGGACACAACCATGGATTGTATGAACGCTTTAGAAAACATTAACGTAGATGTGAGCACATGGGATATTATCGTTATATATATTGTTACCTTTAAATTGGATGCGGAAACGCGTAAACAGTGGGAGCTACATATTTCTAGTTTTTCCGATTTAAATGATTTGCCAACCTTAGAACAACTTAAGTGTTTTATGGAAAGCCGGTTCCGTGCATTAGAGTTCACAGATACAAAAAAGGCCAATATAGGACAATATAATAACAATTCGAGTACAAAACCTAAAGCATTATTGGCCACAAATGTTTCAATGCGCTGTGAGTTTTGCTCAGATCACCATAAATTATGCTTTTGCAAAAAATTTGCAAAATTAAAGTGTGCACAAAGACGTGACTTCGTAGCCAAAAATTCCATCTGCTTTAATTGCTTGGGTAGGAATCATACTGTGTACGGGTGCAATAAGCCTACGACTTGCAGGATTTGTAAACGACGCCATCATTCACTCTCACATCCAGAAGAAGAGAAGGCAGATATGGGTGCTACTATCAAAGAGTCAGTTGTGTGTACTAGCTCAGAAGCTAAGAACTCTGCGATAGTCTCGTGTCTGTCGATGCGTAAAATATCAGGGTACGGATAGGTGTTACTTGATATTGCGCTAGTAAATGCCGAGTCTAAATCTGGTGAAAACCAAATAGTACGAGCTCTTTTAGACCAGGGCTCTAAGGCTTGTTTCATAACAGAAGCCGCAGCTCAACTTTTACAACTCAAAAAGAGTCCTAGCAGAGCAACAAATACTGGCCTAGGAGAAGATAAAGCTTTAACGACAAAATATGTTGTTGCTATTAATCTTAAGTCTCGGATTGATAGTAATTATAAAATCCAGGTCAAAGCATATGTTCTAAAAACATAACATCTTATCTTCCAGAACAAAAAATTGAATCCATTGACTGGATAGTCTTACAAGAGTTATGCCTGGCAGGTCCTAAGTTTAATGTGTCTAACAAAATTGATATGTTTTTAGGAGCGAATGTGTTCAGCCAAATTCTGATGGATGGTGTGAAAAAAAGTCCCAATGGATCTTTAATTGCCCAAAATACCACTCTAGGTTGGATCGTGTCTGGTATAGTCAATGAGAGCAGTGAGATTGATATAGATAATTATAAAATATCTGTAATGCATGCAAAAATAAACGAACATGATATTTTAAAACAGTTTTGGGAATTAGAAGAACAACCATGAAGTACAAAAAGTATGTGGTCAGAAGAAGAGCAAAAATGTGAAGAAATATTTACAAGAACAACAAAACAAACAACCGAAGGCCGCTACATAGTGAAACTGCTATTTCGGGACAACCAACTGCGTTGTTTGGGTGGTGGCTCGAGACAAATAGCTGTAAGAAACTTTAAGGCATTAGAGAAAAGGCTATCAAAGGATTTAGAACTAAAGAAGAACTACACGGAGGTCATAAATGAGTATTTACAATTAGGTCACATGAGACGTTTAAGAAAAGATAATAATGAAATTAATGAAGCTGTTTACTTACCCCACCATGCAGTCGTTAGAAAGGACAAAACAACTACGAAAGTTAGAGTCGTTTTAATGCATCAAGTAAAAATAATTATGGTGTTTCGCTTAACGAAACTTTAATGATAGGACACAGACTACAGGCAGATTTGCGTCACTTAGTAATGCGTTGGAGAATTGATCCGATTGTGCTGGTAGCTGACATTATTAAAATGTATCGGCAGGTCAGAGTAGCTGAAGACAACACGAAATTTCAACGTATTGTGTGGTGTGAAAACCCTGAAAGTGAAATAGAAGATTTTGAGCTCTTGACTGTGACTTTTGGTATTGCATCCGCCCCTTATTTAGCCGTAAGAGTATTGAACCAACTCAGCTTGAATGAGGGCAAGAATTTCCCATTGGCAGCACCAAGGGTATTACAGGCATTCTACATGGATGACCTAATGACAGAATGTTGTGACAACAAGGAAGGAATGGAAGTTTATAAGCAAATGACGGACCTATTGGCTAGAGGTGGATTTAAGCTAAAAAAATGGAACAGCAACAATGGGGAACTATTATCACAAATAAGCATAAATGAAAAGCTAGCAGACATGAATGAAGAATACACACCTGATAAGGATATGTTGAAGGAGTACAAACAGAGAAGGGAAATGCAGGAAGGCAACATACAGGACATACAAAATATACTAAAACTAAAGGAAACTGAAAGTTTGAAGGACAACAATGAAATCGAGGTCAAAACAGAGAACACAACAAAGATTTTAGGTATTAGCTGGGACCGAAGTGAAGATCATTTTCGTTATTCAATGAATCTTCCGAAGACGACGACTGGGGCTGAAACAAAAAGAACAATATTATCAATTATAGCACGACTATACGATCCTTTAGGATGGATCGCGCTAAGCATTATTTTAGCAAAGATGTTGATTCAAAGGTTATGGCTAGCTTAAAGTTGGGATGAACTAATTCCAGCTGATTTATTACAAGATTGTGTGACGCCTCATAATTATTATTAATAAATAATAATAAAATTCATTATTCAGAGATTTAAAAATATCATAGAACTTATAATTTAAACAATTAAATGCAAATAATAAGCATAAAGTTCAAAAATATCCATTTGGAATATTGAATATTATAATATTAGTAAACGTATAAATGTCTCTAAAAATCTCTAAATTTATTAAAAACCTGCTCAAAATGTTCAAAATGTATCAAATCATATAAATACAAGGCGATTATATTGCAATAACAAAGATAAATAACATTTGATTAACGTGTTCTTGTAATGTTCCCTTATATTGGGGCGTTGCCGGAGACACATACCCAAGGTTGTACATATATATGGAGTGGTCGGCTGACCGACTGCTAGTACTAAGGTTGCACTATGACTAGTCTTATATTAGGGACTTATCATAGTAAGGTCTAACGAACCAAAGCATTAATATAGAAGGTCTCTATGATGCATAAGCATTATGATAGTAGAGTTATGACTTGACGTCCCATATGAATAAGACATACAATAGTATGGTCTTTGAAATAAAGCAAATATGTGGAAGGTCTCAAATATGTAAAAGCATTATATTGAAAGAAATGGGACTTGAAAAGGATTATTATAGTGGCATGTAGGTTGCTTCGCAGCCTCTGAGACCGAGGTAAACTTGGACTCACTAACCGATGTGTCCTAGACATATCATCTTAGTGCCGGTGGTAAGCGGGTTTGTTGTAGCAATACGACTTGTGGGCGACGTCTTAGCGCATAGCGTTATGATACGTCGGCTATCTTTCGGATTAGGGTGAGTGTGTTTGGTAGTACTTTTAAGTGCAGCAAGCATACTCAACTTCATGTCTTAGTGCAATAGCGCTATGATACGTGGAGTTTTGGCTACTTACGTCTTAGTACCGTGCTACTATCATACGTTGGTGGTATTTTTAGTTAACAACATTATCAATTTTGTTCCCAAAGTCGATAGGGATCATGTAGGTGTGTTGTGAAGGGGCGCCATCCGTATGATAGTTGCATTGATGCTTACTGCTACTTGCAGTATTGCGTCTCGTGATGGATCTGCGGGTGTGCTGCACCTGAATTGACGCATCTTGTGGTTCTAGTCGATGGAGGTATGCGGGTGGTGATGTCTGCTGGGACTGTATGGGGGGACCTTGGGATGGTGTAAGCAAGACGATAGTCGTATTGATGCTTGTTGCATTCTGTAGCATTGCGTCTCTACGATGGTTGTTTGGCGGGTCGCTATTCTCAATGGCGCTCTCTGCGTCTTGGTTTGACTCACAACCTAAGTAGCTTTGCCCAAGTCGGGTCCCTTCATTGCGGGGCTGCAGACTGTCTGCCCTCCATGATGTTTTATATAACAACTTAATAATATATCATAACGCCGTGTGTCTTCGTGCGAGTCGCACGTCTACACTTTTCACTCCTACATAATTCTATAATTAAAATGTGTGCGCAGTTCGGTCGTAACTACGCTCGGTTTATCATCGAGTAGGTTGAGTGAAAGGGACGCCGCACGCGCGCTGCATTCCTATATAATATCTACCTGCCATATACTAAAGGCGAAGCGCGCCTCTAAACTAATGACAGATACCCGCATTGAAATGCAGATAACTCCTCCACATTCTTCTACATCCAGTTCAGTTCCTGATTTGTCAAGTTTTGAATATTTCGATCCGTCAATCGTCCGAAAAAGAAGACAGCATGAAATCGAGGGAACGTCTCTGGAGAACAGCGTAACAGTCTCAGACCTTGAATGTTTTTTCAAGAAATGGCAAAAAGAAATGATGGAAAACGTCACACAAACTATAGTTACAACAGTTAATTCTGTACTTTCCGAAAAACTCAGTAAATTATCTTCGGATCTGCAAAATTTAAAAACTAATATAAATACCATATCCAATAAAAGTGCCTCTAATACGGAATCGATATCGGAAATCAGAAAAAAACTCAATGACATTGAAAGTTCAGTCAATTACTCGAGTAACCGCCAAGATAACGTGGACGCCAAATTATTAAGTATAGATCAACAATTTCAAAAGAATAAACAATATGGGATGGAACTCAGTGAGCTTAAACTTAAATACACCAATCTTACTTTGGACCTTAAGAAACGTCAACAATGGGAAAGGCTGTATAATCTTGAAATCGTGGGGGTACCGGAGACATGCAACGAGAACACCGTCGATATTGTCATTGCTGTAGCAAAACATGCGGGTGTGGTCATCACGTCATGCGACATTGAATTCGCTAATAGAGTGCAAGCAAAAATTACAAGACCTGGAATTACACGAGCAATAATTGCAAAAATGAAAACCAAATCAGCGAAAGACAATATACTAGCTGGTATTCGACGCGTTCGTGGTATCACCCGCAACAATATAGGCATGCAGCGTAATCAAAGAATATATGTAAATGAACATCTAACGATTAAAAATAAAATATTATATAATAAGTGCCGTGAATTGGTGAAAACAAGTTCTTACAAATACATATGGATAAGAAACTGTAAAATTTTTGTACGAAAAAACGACAAGTCGCCGAAGATTGTGGTGAACAAAGAGGAAGATCTTGCAAGAATTAAGTGACTGCTCATCTCTCTACGATTCTGCGGCCCTTGGTTTAACGTATTGTTATTTCATTTACTTTGTTTTACTTTAATATTAATGATTTATATAACACTTTCCACTCCTTTACTAAACAACCACATTAAACACACAAAAATATTATTTTATTATTCCTGTTTACTTATAATAAATTATTTACTATTTATCAATCACACTAAGCATCATAATTATTGCATTAGATACAAAAAACTAGTATTGTTATATTATATATTCTATTTTATATTAATACTAACGTTTAATATAACACTCTCCACACTCACACTAAACGATAACACCATAATATACACAAAAAAAATATTTCTATTTGGTTTACTTATGACCTCTTTGCTAATTATCAATTCTACTAAACGCCATAACTATTGCATTAGACACAAAAAATATTTCTAAATTTCATTATCATAATATTTACTACCTCAAGTCTTTCTAATTATGCTAATAGGAATTTTTATTTAAAAATAAAGATAGTTACTTTAATACAGTTCAAGCTTTATAATCTAAATATTGTGGGCTTAAGTTTGCAACTAATTACCGATTTATTTTTTATACTTTTGTATTTTCAACATTATCTTACACTTATGTCATGTGTATGTAAAAATATAATGTGTCTGCGATCATTTTTTAGTTTGAAAATTATTATGATATTATTGAAATTAAATAAAACTTATTCATTCGTTCCCTTACGAATAAGATGGATAATGATTGTGTATTCGTTCGAATTATATACTATATCAGTGAATATTCTAATAAAATTACGTTACTACTTACAAAAAATTAATAATAACAACACCATTATATTATTTATTCAATTACGACAAATGTTGTTCACCAATTATTTACGGTGCATTCAACGTTTGAGTTCAAATGGATATCTACTTAAAACATGTGATAATTTAAGATATTGGCGCTATTTACGTAAGTCTGAAATGCATTATGTTATATGTGTACGAACACAGTCTGTTGTACTATAATTTAAAATTAAAAATTTTGTACAGCCGACTTCAATATAAGTTATTTAAGAATAACTTAAAAACTATTGGTCTGACCTTGATCAAATTCATATGGGACCACACGAGAAGTACCAGCTTTCAAATAAAAAAAGAATCATCGAAATCGGTTCACCCAGAAAAAAGTTCTGAGGTAACACACATAAAAAAAAAAAAAAAAACGAAAAAAAAAAAAACATACAGTCGAATTGAGTACCGGCTCCTTTTTGGAAGTCGGCAGAAAATCGATCTGCACGATTAAAATTATAACTTCAAGTTTGAGTGAAATACTTTTTATACTCTTCTGTATTCGTACACAATTATCATCTTATATGCGAAGGTCATATTCTTTTAATATTGTATATGCTCAAGTGCTTTCTTTTAATACATGTTTTGAAGTAAAGCGCGTTAAACAAAAAAAAACGTTCTGTTTGGTTAAAATCCTACGCTCAAGTTTAAAAGAAACGATTCATATTTCCCAGTATTGGCTGAAAATTAATGCTTTATATACAAAATATATAGATTTTTTAACATTATATATAATATCCATACACTTTTCCTAAATGAAATTATTTTTCTAAATTATATACATTATTTCATAGTACGACTATGTATGACAGTAATTTTAGTTAATATTACATCTGTCAGAAATATTTGTGTACCCCGTTTATTACTAAATGTTACTCAGATAACTCTTTATTGCTCTAATCATGTTCATAACCCACATTCCCAAACTATTATAGACCATTACTTATATAATTTGTTTTGTTCGAGACAAATTATTTCTATAAGTACCGTCAAAAGTAGGCAATATTTACGGGATCACTTACGAGCGATAATTCTTTATATATTAATATTAAAAACGAGTTTATATCCATCTCAAATTACACTAACATATATGTTATTAATTGATCATAATGAATAATACATGCCTTAGTATATTTTACCAGAATACAAGAGGTCTCCGTACCAAAACCTTAGAATTTTATAGGAATTTAAATATAAATAATTTTGACATAGTCATTATTACGGAGACCTGGCTTCACGATGGTATTTTAGATGGTGAACTCAGTGACTCTGGATATGATATTTTTCGGTTGGACCGTGATCTAACCTCCACAAACACATCTCGGGATAGGGGGTCATGATACTGGTGCGAAGGGATCTGGAAGCATTTATCATAAATGATAATGGGGTTGTACCATCGACGGAAATGATTTGGGTTACCATACATGCTAAATCTTTTAATTCAGTCGTGGGCTCTAATTTACATATAGCTGCTATCTATGTACCGCCTAATAATCAGTTACCTTTTATTATTGATAATGTATTGCAGAGCGTTTCACAAGTTTATGCATCACATAATAATGACAACTTTTTGATAGTAGGTGATTTCAATTTACCATCTATCCAATGGACTTCTCAACTAGGGCCAATACATACTAACAGGTGCTCATTAGCAATTCAAAATGCAGGTAAATTACTTTTGGAAGAGTTTAATCTGCTGGGATTAGAACAGTGTAATTATACAAAAAACCACTATGGTAATACCCTTGACCTGGTATTTAGTAACTTTTCGGCATCATGTAATCTCTCCTGTACCTCATTAGTAAACGAAGATCGCGCCCATCCTTGCCTCTTAGTTGACGCCTCGAACATATCAGTACGCCCTCTTATAGAACAAAAGTATATATTTAAGCGTAATTTTCATAAATGTAATTTTGAAAACATGATAAAATATTTAAAAAAGTTTAATTGGTGCGAGCTATTTAACTCTTGCGAATCAGTAGACTGCGCTGTTAATTATTTTACCTCAGAATTACACAAGTGTATAAACTTATATGTTCCCGAACGTAAGGTTAATATAAGTAACAAAAGTTATCCTTTGTGGTATAATAATAGCCTAATTAGAATTCTAAAAGAAAAATCAAAAATGCATAAGAAATGGAAACGTTTTGGGAATGAGCTGGATTATCGGGAGTTTTCCGTATTAAGAACAAGAGCAAAACAAGTTGAACATGATCTTTACAACCAATTTATAACTCATGTTCAAAATCAAATTAAAGTTTGTCCCAAAAAAATGTGGCAATACGTAAAATCTAAAAAAGGTAAATCTAACTGTCCTAAAACGCTAACCTATGGTTCGGATGTTTATAATAATGGAACAGAAATATGCAACGGATTTAATAAGTTCTTTGAAAGTGGGTTTGCTAAATCCCAAACAAGTATAGATTTATCAACCCTTAATTTACCCACAAGTAGTGAGTCTAGTGTTATTAATAAAATTAATATAAATGAAAACTACTTACTTAAACTTCTAAAATCAACTGACCCCAATAAATCGGCTGGTACAGATAATATCCCCCCTATTATTATACGTAACTGTGCTGAAGCTCTGGTTTGTCCCCTAAAAATAATTTTTGAAAGATCTTTGTCCGAATCTTTTTTTCCTACTAAATGGAAAGAGGCCAATATCATACCAATTCATAAAAAATCATCTAAATCCAAAATCGAAAATTATAGGCCAATTTCCATTTTAAATACTTTCAGTAAAATATTTGAAAAAATCGTTTATGACCAAATCTACAGCACAATAGCGAAAGGCGTAAGTCACGCTCAGCATGGTTTCTTGATGCGGCGCTCGTCTGTGACTAATCTTGCGGAGTTTTTTGAGTTCGTTATTAATAATATGGAACGTGGGGGGCAAGTTGACGTTGTGTATACAGACTTCGAAAAAGCCTTTGATCGCGTGAATCACATTATCTTGCTCGCCAAACTAGAAAGATTGGGAATACATGGAGACTTGTTACGTTTGGTAAAATCCTAACTTTCGAACAGATCTCAGGCAGTAGTAGTTGGTTCTTACAGGTCTAACTTCATCAATATTCCCTCCGGGATTCCACAGGGATCTCATCTAGGTCCATTATTATACAATGCATATATATATGACATATTCACCTTTTTTTACTCCACAAACTACCTTTTATATGCGGATGATAAGAAGATCTTTTATAAAATTAATAATATTCAAGACTGCCATACCCTTCAAAGCACTTTAAACAAACTGTCGTATTATTACTCTGTTAATAATATAACTGTAAATGTACTTAAATGTCAAAAAATATCATTCACACGCAAAAATAAACCTATAAAATTTACATATAGTATAAATAACATCCCAGTTGAAGAAGTAGATGAAGTTCGTGATTTAGGCATTACACTTGACAAGAAACTGACAATGACCAAACACGTGGATACTATAGTGCAAAAAGCTTACAAAAATCTAGGATTTGTTCTACGTATTTGCAAACCTTTTTCAGACATAAACTGTATTAAAAGTATTTACTACGCGCACGTTCGAAGCGTTTTAGAATACGCAAGTAGTATTTGGTCTCCCTATTATATTACCCACAAACAACAAATTGAAAGTGTTCAGGCACAGCTCATAAGGCACCTGAATTATAGAACTCACACTTATTCTGATTATGTTACAGGCTGCCGAAATCATAAAGTAATGTCCTTAGAAAATAGACGTACTCTCTTAGATATGATGTTTTTGTTTAATATAGCTAATGGCTACCTGGATTCCCCGGTTTTGCTATCTGCTATAAATGTAAATGTACCCAAGAAGCGTACAAGACACACCCCTTTATTCGCTCCCAACGCTCGAAATACTAACTATGGAAGAAACTCACCCTTGACTCGGATTTGCTCAATATACAATAAAAAATTCTCGAAGTTAGATATATTTTACATGTCCAAAGATAAATTCAAACAAGAAGTTCTCAAGCTTTTACGGTAAATAACATATCTATTTGCATACCTATTATTATAACAATAAAGTATATCATTTCATATGTTGTTGTTTTTTTTTTATATTGATATATTATAAATAATACGTATGATAAAACATTTATTTATATATCTATAGACCCATACCTACACGAACACACACACACACACACACACACACACACACACACACACACACACACACACACACACACTCACACACACACACACACACACACACACACACTTACTCACACTCACACTCACACACACACACACACACACACACACACACACACACACACACTTACTCTCACACACACACACACACACACACTCACTCACACACACTCTCTCTCACACACACACACACACACACACACACACACACACACACACACACACACACACACACACACACACACACACACACATACACACACACACATGCGTGCGTGCGCGCGCGTGCGCACGCGCATACCTCTTAGTCATAGTTTACTAGTTTCACCTTGTTCTTATTTGATATGTATTAAGAGTAGGAGATACCATTTAAGATTTATACAGGGAAACCTATAGTTGGCTGTTATAATCATTTATAAATTATTAACATTGTATATTCATAAGAGCTGTTGGTTTTCTAAATAAATAAATAAATAAATAAATATCTCTATAAAGTTCCCACCTTTGAGAGATTGAAGGCAACTTGTTGGTGGGTGAGACAAACATGATCGAAAAATGCATATACTCAACGTCAGTGACATAAAACCCTTTCTGATGGCGAATTATTACTATTATCTTATAACTGCCTATTGGCTATATCTGCCATTGCATTGGTTGGTGGAGCATATGTGTCGACCTCATGCGGGTGGTAGCTGGAGGGAGAATCTGAGGAGGCTCTCAAGGCTGCGGCCGAAAGCCGCGCAACGTGGCACCCCATTCCCTTGAGGTGAGCGGTAGACTCATGACACGCTCTGCAGCCAATTGGCCGTGCTAACCATGCAATTGGTGGTGATGCCTTACACTTACATCACGTCTGCAGGAACGGCGGTCTGGCAGGTGGTGGCGCTCACGGAAGGCTTTTTATGGTCAGTGTGCCGATTGTTGCCTAACCTGTGTGACGTACATTTCACTGTGGCTGGATTTGATCGTATTCTGTATGGCGTTTACACGCATTGACATGCGCGTTATCGGTCGATGTTTGTGCTTACGCACTATCAAGGGGCCAAGTCCTCTTTTACTGGTTCGCCAGTTATTTTGCTGTGGACTACGGTCCAGTTCCCAACCTTGCGTACCCTTCGGGGGAGCGCATTAAAATGGTTGGCGCTCACCGTGCGCGGCGTGTATGGGGCCGTGTACCTCCTCCACATTTTTTTTAAAATGTGGGAGAGCGAAGCCCTTGTAGCTGGTATTTGATATAAATATTGTGAGCCTTTTCCAAGCGGGAAGGGATTAATTGAATACTTACCGTAATGAGTTACCACAACTCACTTCCCTAAGAGTCCCACGATGGTTAGGCACTTCCACGACGGACACCAACACTGAATTGCATGGCTTCTGCGACGCATCTAAATCAGCATATGCAGCAGTCGTTTATTTAAGAGTCGTTGACTGCGATGGCAATACGAAAGTTTCTTTATTGACAGCAAAAACTAGAGTTGCCCCAATAAAGCAGATCAGTATACCACGTCTAGAATTATGTGGAGCTGTATTATTAAGACAACTTTTGACGGAGGTCGCAGAAGTTTTAAACATTAATAAAAGGAATATTAAAGATTGGACAGATTCAACTGTCTTGGCCGCTTGGCTTAACAGCCATCCCAGTAGGTGGAAGACTTTCGTGGCAACCGAGTGTCAGAGATTTTAACAAACCTGAACTCTTCGCAATGGTGCCACGTTTCGACCAAAGAAAATCCTGCTGACTGTGCGTCACGAGGTGTCCAGCCAGAAGCACTTGCAGGCAACGCACTTTAGTTTTTCGGTCCAAATTTTCTTCGAGAGAAAACAGAAAACATTCCTTACAAGAGACCCATGAATTTAAAGATCAATTTAGAAGAAGCCATCAAATCACATATTAATGTCATTTCCGATGATGCAATATTTCAGAAGCTTTCTTCCTTACAAAGGCTGCTTAGAGTAATAGCTTATTGCCGACGATTTAATAGGAAGAATAAGTGTACTGAGTGGAAATCTTATCTTACTAAAACTGAAATAGACCATGCACTAATGTGTTGCATTAAGAAAGTACAGAAGGAAGAATTTGGTAAAGAATATTTACAACTTAAGGAGAAAGGTTTATTATCTAAATCTAGTAAGCTCAAATCATTGTGTCCGTATCTTGATAACAATGACATAATGAGAGTTAGTGGACGACTACAAAACTCTCAAGTGCCAGCGCAAACAAAGTATCCGATAATACTACCACATTCTGCATATTTCACGAAATTAGTTATATCAGAGGCACACCAGAATACATTACATGGAGGAGTCCAGTTAATGGTGAATTACCTGAGAATAATGTATTGGATTATTGGTGTAAAATATTTGGCTAAACAACATGTTCGTAGATGTGTAACATTTGTTGGACAAAATGCCAAAGTACAAAACCCGTTTATGGGTTCGCTCCCTGCCGTTCGCTGTACACCCGCTCGAGCATTCTCACACAGTGGAGTGGCTTATGCTGGCCCCATAAACATTAGGACAACTAAAAGACGAGGTCACCATTCTCATAAAGGCTACATATGCTTATTCATATGTATGTCAACTCGTGCAATACACCTGGAAGCGGTAAGTGACATGAGCACCCAGGCCTTCCTAGCAGCGTTCAGACGTTTCGTAGCAAGACGTGGACACTGCACACAAATATGGAGTGATAATGGGACTACGTTTGTAGGCACTTCAAGGGAACTAGAGCAACTGAAGGCCAACCAGGAAGGTCTTGCTACCTACTTAGAATCGCATGGGACTGAGTGACATTTCATTCCGCCACACGCCCCCAACTTTGGTGGACTGTGGCAAGCTGGAGTCAAGTCGACAAAGTTACACTTGAAACGCGTAATAGGTTAATCCACACTTACGTTCGAGGAAATGAGCACACTTCTCAGTCAAATTGAAGCATGTTTAAATTCTAGGCCCATAACAGTAGATAGCTCAGATCCCAGTGACCCACTTCCTTTAACACCAGGGCACTTTCTAATTGGGGGACCGCTAATAGCTGTACCCGAATTCAATGATTATTTAGAATCAAATATGAGTTAATTAAAAAGGTGGCAATTCATTCAACAAATGTTACAGTGCTTTTGTCGGCGCTGGTCTCAAGAGTACTTATCTAACCTTATGAATAGATAAAAATGGAGCTCTCGGGAACCAGAACCGAACATTAGTGATGTAGTCTTATTAAAGAAGACAACTTACCGCCAAGTCGTTGGTTAATGGGCAGAATAGTTGAAAAGCATCCCGGGATCGACAATGTTACCCGTGTGGTTACAATACGTACTAAGTCATCTTTTATCAAGCGACCAACTTCAAAACTATGTGTCTTACCAGTAAGAGATTAATTAACTAGGATTAATCTTTGTACTTTGTGTTTTAAAATAATTTTAGTTATAGTAATAGAATAACCTTACAAATTGCATTTATTAAAATAAGTTGTTAAGTATAAGTTAAATAGTTCTTTTTTGCAACAATTTCAGTTTAACAATATTTAAGTTTAATTAAGTTATTATCGAAGTTAAGGTTTAAATATGTTATCATTTAAGTTTTAATTCAAATGTTATTTTTAAGTTTAAGTTCAGTATGTCAAGACAAATTTTGTCATTCTGCCACGGTGGGCGGTATTGTATTTTTAAGGCCATTTCCGTCATTAAATGTCCTTGGTGGGCGGAATGTTTAAGACTATCATTAGTAATAATAAATAGCAATAAAGGAATGTAGATGGCGCTGGGCGATTTAAACACGGGCTATCATTTATCTCACCAGTCAAGTGTATAGTCAAATAAATCAAATATTAAAAAGAAGAATTCAGATCAAGTACATAGTGTTTTATTGTAACTTCTATAGTACCCAAATTAGTTCAACAGTTCAACAGTGCAATAGTTCAGCAAGACCACCATTAAACACAGGGCATAGCAAAAGCTGCTCAACTTACTACGCTCTGTATATGATTTTTCCATGAAAAAGTTGAGTCTATTGTTACCCCTAGGGGCGAAAATGTGCGAACTTCTTTAATATTTACACCTTGGTAAGATATAGCAAGCGGGACTTCTAATCTCTGATATGGGCGAAACTGCATTAATTTTGTCTTTTCAAAATTTAACAATAAACCTAAAACGTCCAATTCATCCACAATTTTGCTAAGGCAGTAAGCTATATTTTCCTGCAAACTAGTGAAATTTTTTTGCAAACAAATTGACTCTATGTGGTATTACTTTACTTAAATATTCCTACAATGAAAATAATGAGTCATAGAAAAGAAATTGAAAAGGTTGCTGATATAAAATTCCTCGGCCTTATCTTGGACGAGCACTGTAGTTGGGCAAATCACATAAATTTAATGTGAGACAAGTTAAATAAATTCGTTTATGCGCTCAGAAGACTTAGTAACTTAATAAGTAAAGAAGCCGCTATCACAGCATATCATGGATATGTAGCGTCGGTGTTACGGTATGGGTTTTTGATCTGGGGCAGTTCAAGTATTTTTAAGAGAGCATTTCTAATGCAAAAGAAATGTATAAGGGCAATCTGTGGATGTGGACCTTTAGATTCTTGTAGACCACTCTTTAAGCAGTTAAAAATTATGACTCTGTGTTCCATGTACGTGTATGAAATCGGAACTTTCGTAAAAAAATATCCACATTTATTTCAGAGGTGTGTTGATAATACAGATAAAAGATTCCCACATAGAGACGTAACAAGATTAAATTTTAGATTATGTAAAACTGCCTTTTTCCAGAAAAATTGTCCCATTATGTGCATAAAAGTATATAATAAACTTCCTGTTGAAATTCGAGAACTTCCATTAAAACATTTTCAAAAGAAACTAAAACAATATCTCATCAAAAATTGTTTTTATACTCTAGATGATTTTATTGTTATAAACCAAAATGTTATTTTATAAGACATTTCGTGTAAAATTGAGTAAATAAATGTATATAAAATTAATAACTATTGACATGTATACTTGATTATTTTTTAAACTTTTTTTATGATTTGATATAATATGAATTTTTAATTTAGGAATTTTTCAACTTTTTTTTTATTAATTATTGACATCCATGTTATGTGTATTAAAAGTTTTTAATCTTGAATTTATCATAAAATTATAATTAAACATATTTTTTTTTAATAGAATCATGTACATTAAAAAAAATTATGTATTTGCATGCCACTGGCGAAATATGCTTGTACTATCTTTAATTATAATGTCTGTAACCACCATATTTCTAGCAAATAAATTATTATTATTGTTATTATTATTACTAAAAGGAGTTCGTTAATATACGTAGAGAACAGCAAGCATCCTAGGACGCTACCCTGCGATATAGATTCATTTACTGTGGTAGTGTACGAGTTTATTTCATTTATCATTCTTCTATTTTCATTTAAATGGTATATCTGTACGTTCTGTTTTCTATTCGCAAGATAAGAAGAGAGCCATTCGTGCGGCTTCCCTCGTATTCCTAGCGAATATAGCTTTTCTAGCAAGGGACCATGTGCAAAACGCGATCGTATGCTTTGGACATGTCCATAAAAATAGCTACAGCACATCTTCCTTCATTTAGAGCATTATGAATTTCTAAGATGATGTCAAATCCAGCGGATAGGGTAGAATGATTTTTTCGGAAACCATGCTGATATCTATTAAAAATTTTGTATTTTTCAAAAAATTAAAAAAAAAATGATAAAAAATCTAATTTTATGTGGAGCACACTGATTTACTGTATTTAGATCACTATTTGTTAATTTTTTTGAATTTATAACGGAGCTCGATACTAACCGTGACAACTAGCGACACTTCTCCATAAATAATCATATGTAATATTATAGTAATATTAATTTGTTTACTAATATTATTATAATATATATAATAATTATTAATATGGAACCAAAGACGAGCTTTGCCACCGAAGGGTACGTCAGTAAAGGGGATAAAATACTCCGTCATTTGACGCACCATGCTCATTTTGTGTGCGTGATACCCAATTTGTGTCACCGTCAACAAAGTACGGTGTGACTTCTCAGTCTTGAGATGGTGATGGACT
Organism: Parnassius mnemosyne; assembly: GCA_963668995.1. NCBI lineage: Eukaryota > Metazoa > Arthropoda > Insecta > Lepidoptera > Papilionidae > Parnassius > Parnassius mnemosyne. Next base: position 8,805,157 of record CAVLGL010000001.1, on the reverse strand, counting down.
GCGCTAAAATTGGAGAGTAAGCCTCAAATACAGAGAAGAGGTGCATTTTTGATGAGAAGAAGTGCAACCACTGTTTAAAATTGCTTCTCATTTTAGTTTTTCTTAATGAATAAAACGGTGAATAGGAATGTTGAGTTGAAGTTAAATTAGGAGCTGCGTTTGTAATCCAGAGATACGGCCACAACTGCTACGCACGTGGAAGTTTGTTCTAAAAAGTGCGGGGATACCTAAAACTCCCCAGAAATCGCTATCGCATCTTTTCGTCTAGATGCAGCCAGGGATTTCGTTACTTGCTTAGAATCCCGCTATCCTCCGCGACCAAGCAACCGACATGGACAACAATTATCACTTCGCAACCGGTTTACACAAGCGACGCTACTGTTCAGATTTATTCCCCGTATTATGGCTAATTCAATAGGACGATGTTTATTGGCGACACAGCTTTACATGGTAGGCTAAAAGCAAGCGCCCGAAGCGTACCATGGAAAGTGGTGCTGCTCGTTTCACTACCAAAGAAATACGTGTAGGGATTAATTTAAGTATTTTCTCAAGACACGATCAGCCTTAACGAAATTGGAGTCTTAAAACACGATGATATTATAAAAAATACCGTTCAATATTCCGGGCAATAGTTTTGCAAAGCTAATTGTAGGCTATTTACATTGATAATCAATCAAATCTTTCAGAAAAATGTCTGATGCATTCCGTTCCATTTAAAGCAAAATGCTATCCTCTCCATCGTTGTGTTTCATAATGTTTAATACACGTAGATATCAGTGGTGTATCAGAATCGTAAAAAAAAAAAACAAAGCTTATGAGTGTACTATTACAACATCATTAAGTGGTATTTACAAGAGCCTATACCGCAACGTATAATTATTTAAATGATAAGCGTTGATACAAATATATAGGCACATATATTGAAACACATTTTACTATACTTTTTAATATTGTTATTTAAAGACATTAATATTTTGAAATAACGTTATTCAATTTACAAAATCTTAAAGTAAAGTAAATAGTTTATGTCCGTCTCATTGCTGAACTTATGCTTATCTTCAATTCGGTATTAAAAAAACCACAAAAAGAGAGTAAATGATACAATTATAATATTAAAGATAATTGAAATACGCGGAAGAAAAAAATTCATTGGCAAAAAAGAAGAAAATTCAAGTGGAAGTAAGTTTATCATCATCATCATTACAGCCCTTCACAAGTCTACTGCTGCGCAAAGTCCTGAGCTACTAACATTCATCGGTTTCCTATCGATTATAGTGTGCAATTGGTCGGCCATATAGCTTTAAGGACCAACAACCGATGGGGAGGAAAGTTTGTCAAATGGCAACCTCGTACCGAGAAGAGAAGTGTCGAATGGCCACTTACTTGATGGAGTGACAACCTGGTAAGATATACAAGAAAGTAAGTTACTTATAGATAATTACAAACTAAAGAAATTAAAAAAGAGTCAGTCAAGGAATATAAAAACCGAGGATAGCTAATGAGATGAATAGATAACTTGATGATGTGTGCTCTGAGGAATTGTTCGGACTAATTCCAGCCGCTCAATTTCACCATCGCACGTCGCGACAAAACTCGCGTTACCATCCATACCATCTGGATGATTGGCGGTCCACCACTGTGCGTTTTAGAAGAAGTTTTCTCCCTCGCACAACTTCTTTGTGGAATCAATTACCACCAGCGAATTTTCCGAACCGATACGACTTAGGAACCTTCAAGAAAAGAGCTTACACCTTTCTAAAAGGCCGGCAACGCATCTGCAATTCCCCTGGTGTTGCGGTTGTTCATGGGCGGCGGTAGTCACTTAACATCAGGTGAGCCGCATGCTCGTTTGCCCCCTATTCTATAAAAAAAAAAAAAAAAAAAAAAGGTGGCGGAATAGTGCTGGTTGCGAAAAACCTCATATTGTGAGAGATTTTCTGTTAGTTTTATTTTAATGTAGAGTTCCAAATAAACATACAGTTATTTCGGGTTTGGAAATACTGGAATTCAACAAGGTTTCCTTGAATATAAAGATATCGTAAGGATTATTAAGTATTTATTGTCTTACCTCCTTATTTTGGATCGCGGACCATAAGTGGTAGTAAATGTAAGCATTTTGGTAGTAGCAACTGAGAAGTAGGATTATATATTTTAAAATTAAGGAAAACAAATGGGGAACAGAAATTTATAAAGAAGAAGAAAAGTTGAACACGGACATATTCAAAACAGCTAAAGAAATATTTCATAACTATTTCTTCAGTCAACAAATTCAGAATAAGTATAAAGTATGTCACAATTTAAAGCCTGATAGATCTGAAATTTGTTCGAGCGTCATAAAATTATCATTTATATACGCCTTCTTCTGCCTATGGTGTATCTTTATAGTATATCTGGTTAGCTTATTCATCAACATAGTAAAATTTAATATACTTCTGATAAACCAATAAGTTTTTATATTATAAGATTTATCGTCATCATCATTACAGTCCTTTCCAAGACCTCAGACAAGACAAGCCTCGACGGACTGTGGCCCCGGTGGCAGGTCTGCTGCCCAGAGATGTGGAGAAGTCTGCCGCAGAGGCCGAAGAGGAGGACCGCCCAAGGGAGAGCTCCCAGGGTATCAGAGGGATCTTCAAAACGTCGACCGCCTCCAAGTTGGAGGTGATCGACCACGTTCGTGATGCAGTAAAGGGGATCATGGGTATCATCACCGGACCAGGGTCGAAGCTCAATAAAGCGGAGGTCAACAGGGTGGCTACATATGGCCATGATCTCATTGCCATGGTGGCGACAATGGAGGTACATATATCAGAACTGGAGTTGGCAGCGCTCAGAGCAGAACAGGGGAAGATTGCTGCGGAAGGAAGACTAGCGCAGGTTGAGGCTGAGACCATTGTAGTTCCTTGCCACGCGACGGACCCGGCACCGCAAAGGTCGTATTCGGCGACGCTGAGGCTGCCGAAGGGGGCCGACTAAATGATGATGCCAGTGAGCAAAGGCCCAGTTGTCGCCTTCTACCCGGCTGAGACAGAAGGTCCACTGAAGACTGTAGAGGACACAAAAATGGAGCTCAAGAAGGCAGTCCAACCCCAATAACAGTGGGCTTCAGATCGACAGATTAAGGAAGGTAGGAAATGCGGGTGTCGTGGTCCAAACCACGTCCCAGGAAGCAGCAGAGAAGCTGAAGACTGCTGCCCCTCCATCATTGAGGGTGACTGAGCCCAGGCAACGTTTACCCCTGGTGGCTCTCAGGGGTTTTGAGGAGGATCCCAAGAACGAGGATGTCATTAGCGCCCTCTACGAGCAGAACCTTGCTGCTTGTGGATGGACCGAAACAAACTTGAAAGAAAACTGCAGGATCGCTTTCAAGAAGTCCTGGAGAGGAAGCAGGCGGACAACAGTGATCTTTCAATGTTCGGCTGCCTTGAGAGATATCCTGATCGGGTACAACCGGCTATACGTCGGCTGGGACGTGGTGGAGCCGTGTGATTACCTGGATGTCACGTGCTGCCAGAGGTGTCAACAGTATGGTCATCCTGCGAAGTATTGCCGATCGAAGGAGGTCGTATGTGGAAAATGTGGAGAGGAAGGGCATGAGCGCGGCGCTTGCAAGTCAACGGAGAAGAAGTGCGCTACGTGTAAGCGATTTGGTAGATCTGACTCTAGCTCGCACGTGACCATGGCGAGGAACTGCCCAGCAAGGCTGTATGCAGAGCAACGCTCTGTGGCCAGCACTCAATACTACCAGTAAGGGTGGCCCCGTAGACAACCATGAAGACAAGGCATTACGATTGGGACAAATAACCTGGGTCGGGGGGAGCTTGCCACGGCTGAGTTGCCCATCGGGCGCGTGAACTGCACCTGGACATTGTTCTTGTACAAGAATGGTACTCCCAGGTTGCGGGGACCGTGCAAGTGACCGGTCATCCGTGGGCTGGCGCTTATCTTGCCGACCCAACAATTGGAGCAGCTGTGCTGAGTCACCTTAGCAATATCATCGGGCTCAATGCCACTGGGGTGAACTACAGGCTGCTGCGCGAGTTTTGCGCATGGGAGTCGCGATCGTGGAATGGGGCAAGAGAGAATGCTGGTAGGAGGGCCCGATGTCGTAGGCGTTATAGTGCCGTCAGCCCCAGAAGGGGGAGAGTGACGTAAAATTGGGACAAGGAATAGATGAAATATTTGTAGGGAGTCAAGAAAGTGCGCGCGAGAAAAGAGCCACGTGCAAGTACCGCGCGCATCTCCCGAGATTCAGCCCGTATGACATGAGGGTCGGTGGAGCCATGGGAGGTGGAGGGCTCAAGTCCTTTCCAAGTCTACTGTTGAACATAGGCCTCCCCCAAGGAGTGCCACAATGCAAGATGCGTAGCCACCTGCATTCATCGATTTCCTGCGTGTTTCAAAAGGTTGTCACTGCATTTAGTTGGGGTACCTATTAGGGTGTACCCTAACTAGTATGGTTCAGCAGAATTGGTTCAATAGAGCCTCTTAAACTTTATTTATGGTTTGCGAAAGTCTTCTAGAAGTAGCTGAAGATAATGCCTTTCACATTGATGCAAGACATAAAGCGAGTTCCCTCTTAACGTCAGTACAATAATTTCAATTTATTTGCGGAATTATTATTCGGCATGACGTTTAATTTCACATAAATATTGTCAGCAAACAAATGCAAAGTGCTACAATTAATATTAAAGTATGCCAAACCTATCCAAAAATTTAGTTGATCACTTCAAGCAATATAGATCTGACCAATCGTTTGAAGAAATTCTTGTACAAGCGAAAGAAGTAGCACTCTCTCTCGAAATTGAAGAAGCCTTTCCACCGTTACCAACGGTCAGGAGGAAATTTAAACCAAAACTGTTTGACTATGAATACCACTCATGATCCAAAAACTGCCTTTAAAATTAGTTTCTTCTCAAAACTTATAGATCAAACATTAAGCTCTCTTAAAAACCGATTTGACTTATTAAATGAGTATGATAATATTTTCGGATTTTTTAGAGACATATTCAAATTAATTGACAGCGATATTTTAAAACATTGCTCTGTTCTTGAAGAACGACTGACAGATCAGGATAATAAGCACATAGAATCCAATGATTTGTTTAATAAAATTAAAGCGGTAAAGTTGTTTTCATTACCTGATGATACTGACCCTTTAAGTATTTTACAATATGTATTTGAAAAAAATTAATCTCCACCTTTCCAAACGTAAGCATTTCACTAAGAATTCTACTGACATTACCTGTATTTGTAGTTTCTGGTGATCTAACTTTTTCAAAGTTAAAAATCATTAAAAATGATTTAAGATCGACAATACTATCAAGAAAGATTGTCTGGGCAAGCGATATTTGCAAATGAAAAAGAAATTTTTGATGATATACTTCGCCTCCAGGTCCTTCAAAAGAGTTATTGCCAAGACAAAGTCAGAGCACATAGGCAGAATTGGCGAGAAACTAGTTCGCATTCCTTCGGGAACCCGTGCATTCTGGTCTCTCGCCAAGGCTGTCCAAGGGAATTTCTGTAAGCCATCACTACCATCTCTGCAAAGGGAGGACGACACACTGGCCTAAGACGCAAAAGACAAAGCTGACCTTTAGGCTCTCTTTTTGCGTCCAACTCGACTCTTGTTGACGGGGGGAAAACACCGCCGACCATCCCGCAGTATGAGTGCTCCATGCCGGATGTGCTGTTCTCTCAGCGCTCGGTTCGCAAAGCACTTCTCTCCCTGAACATCCAGAAGTCGAGTGGGCCTGACGGAATCCTCCCAATTGTGCTGATGACGTGTGCTCCGGAGTTAGCACCGGTCCTAACGCATTTTTTCCGGTACTCCTACTCCCAAGGCGTAGTCCCGAATTCATGGAAGACAGCTTTTGTCCACCCGATCCCTAAAAAAGGCGACCGCTCAGACCCGTCCAACTATAGGCCTATCGCGATCACCTTGTTCTCCAAATTAATGGAATCCATTATTAACTGCCAGCTCATCCGGTACCTTGAGGATCACCAACTGATTAGTGACCGCCAATACGGTTTTCGTCGGGGTCGATCAGCGGGTGATCTTCTGGTCTACCTGACCCATAGATGGGCGGAGGCAGTAGAGTCCAAGGGGGAGGCGTTTGCCGTTAGTCTGGACATTGCGAAGGCCTTCGATCGGGTTTGGCACAAAGCGCTTCTTTCGAAGCTCCCTTCCTATGGGCTTCCCGAGAAATTATGCAATTGGATCACCAGCTTCCTTGCAGATCGGAGTATCAAGGTTATTGTAGACGGTGCATGTTCTGACTACAAGCCTATTAACGCTGGTGTTCCACAAGGCTGTGTGCTATCACCAACGCTGTTTCTTCTGCATATCAATGATATGTTGCTAACTGGTAACATTCATTGCTATGCGGACGACAGCACTGGTGATGCTCTATACACCGGCCGTGCCAATATTTCTCGGGAAAACGTCGCCGAGTACCGGAACAAACTTGTGTCTGAAGTCGAGTCTTTGCTGAACAAAGTCTCGGATTTGGGGGCGACTAAATCTAGTCCAGTTTAATCCTCAGAAGACACAAGTTTGCGCGTTTACCGCTAAAAAGAACCCCTTTGTCGTATCTCTTCAGTTTCAAGGCACTCCCCTTCTTGCCTCAGCCAGTATCGGTATCCTCGGAGTCGACATATCGAGTGACGTGCAGTTTCGTGGTCACTTGGAAGAGAAGGCCAATTGGCCAAAAAGCTTGGCGTGCTCAGCAGAGCGGGACAGTATTTCATGCCGGCACACCGCCTGCAACTTTACAAGGCGCAGGTTCGGCCTCACATGGAATACTGTTCCCATCTCTGGGCAGGGGCTCCCCAGTCCCAGCTCCTTCCACTTGACCACATCCAGCGCAGAGCGGCTCGAATCGTCGACGAGATGTTGCGTCCCTTTGCATTTTCTTTCGCAGCTACCAAGGGGAGCGCTCTGAGGAATTGTTCGGATTAATCCCAGGCGCCAAATTTCACGAACGCACATCGCGGCAGAACTCCCGATACCATCCACACCATCTGGATGATTTGCGGTCCACCACTGTGCGATTTAGAAGATGTTTTCTTCCTCGCACGACTTCCTTGTGGAATCGATTACCATCAGCGATTTTTCCGGACCGATACGACTTAAGGACCTTCAAGAAAAGAGCGTACTCCTTTTTAAAAGGCCGGCAACGCATCTGCAATTCCCTCCCTGGTGTTGCAGTTGTTCATGGGCGGCGGTAGTCACTTACCATCAGGTGAGCCGCATGCTCGTTTGCCCCCTCTCCTATTAAAAAAAATAAACATTTTAGCGATGTAATTAATGAATTTGCAGTAGCAACGTCTCGAGAAATATCGCTGCTACAATAGTTATTTTGTATTTTTCTATTGTGCCTAGCTATTATTTTTGATTTTATAGTGAAGCTACCTAGGTATTTTTTATCAGAAGTATCTGCATAGCATATTGCATATTTTTAAAATATCTAAGTATTAGTAGAAAGTAGTACTTATATATATATATAGACATTAGGCAATATTTCTGTTATTTGTTCCTAAAAAAGATGTGATTTTTAGTTTTGGGTTATTTTCTAGTATTTATAAACAACGTGTCTGTACCCCATTAGTTTAATATTATAAATGCTTTAAAATGGGTGTGAACAAGAATTTATTTTAATTTATTTTGTTGTGATTTTCTGCCAATTTCCAAAAAGGAGACGGTACTCAATTCGACTGTATGTTTTTGTTTTTTTTATGTCTGTTACCTGTTTGCGCTAAATGTTAATTTTTATAAACTGCATTACGAGCGCTCGCGTCCATGGGAACAGGGGTCGCTTCCGGGCCTCTCTTCCCCACGCGCGTCCCCCCGCTCACGCCCGGTCACCTGATGTGGCGATTAACGGGACTGGTTTTGCTGAGGCGTCGAGCGCCAGGTCAGTAGCTCGACGCGCGGGTCATGGGATAGTATGTTTTGCGACCGTTAGTAGGTTGCGAGCGGCCGGTGTTTGATTTGAAAATTTGGATAAATTGTGCGCTTAGTTTTGAATTTACTATCGAATATTTGGATTGATATTACTTACTGTCGTTTTACCTCATTGAACTGCGAGGTCGCGTGCAAAAGGAAGCCTCTAATTCGTGTCGGTTTTTATTAGTACGTTTACGTAACGACAAGGCGTTTGTTCTTGAATTTGAGTGATTAAAGTAACTTCGTTTGCAAGTAATTTACGTCAATTTGTATAGTGATTGCATGTTGAAGTGCATTTTACAATGTTTAATTTGCTTGTGTGACGCGGAACCGTGCGCGCACGCCGAGTGGACAGACGGCCTGAAATTTTAAGCTCGCATTCCATTTCGAGGGCTTGGCCCGGTTAATTGTTTTTGGAAGTTAATGTTGAATTTTAACGTCGCGTTAAGTGCCTTTTTTGTGTGTCGACTATTTTCGAGCTAAACTAATTTTGAGTTCAGATTGCGGTCGTGGTATTTTAATATCGTACGAAAAAATTTAGCTTGTCGTGCGAAACGCTGAACTTTGAGACTCGAGAAGAGGCCGCGTTCGTTCCTGTGTTTGTAAATTTGTGCTACGTGAACCCGGAACATTGAATATTAAACTTTGAACGACGGTTTGTTACTTGTGTCGTGTGTCACCTGTTTTAATTTCGATGAACGTTTAGTTGGTTGACTTTGGAGTTAAATAAATGTACAATAAAGTTGATAAACTGAAATAGTGAAATGAAAGCAGAAGTTTTTAATTGGTGAACTACGACTGGAGGGAGCGCGTATTTGGAGAACGGCAGCGCCTGTGGATCTTCTCTCCGACTTCAACGGACCGTCAGGTTAAATGTATATACACTTTCGCACACCACTTTACATGCACATCACTTATCACCTGACAGGTACCCTGGGGTCAACCCTACCTCCGGAGATCGGTGAGTTTTGTTTGATTATCAGCAGTTTTAGAATAATTGTCCATAGGCCATTGGGCCCCGCTTTCTGTTGCCCGTCGATGGGTATCACTCATGGGCCCTGGTCCAGTCGATCTTTGTCGGGGCAGCTAAGGGCGTGTACATTATCTCATAACTTTTTACTGGGTGAACCGATTTTGATGATTCTTTTTTATTTGAAAGCTGTTACTTGTCATGTAGTCCCATATGAATTTGATCAATGTCAGTATTGTATTGATAAGAATGTTGTATTGAAGTCGGCTGTACAAATTTTTTAATTTTAAATCATATTCTGTTTGTTTCATTTTTATATTTTAGTGTACAAATAAATATGACTTCTAAAGTTCAGTTTTTTGCATTATTTCAAGCACCTACCTACCTTCAAAAAATATATAAAAAACATGATCCAAAATGCCTTAAGGGGCGCCAAAATCCTTTTTTGCACACAGGCGCCAGTAGCCCTTACGGGGGCCTTGCACCCTACATTTTGTCTACCGATACAAGGCTGCCACTCGGTTCTGCTGTGGATATTATAATTTTAAATCCTGCATGCAGAGAAACCCCGAGCATAGCCCTCTCCATAATTTGCTGAGCAACCTTGAGCTTCCTCATATGGCCAGCAGTGAAGGACCACGTCTTAGATCCATAAGTTATCACTGGCAACACGCACTAGTTGTACAATCTTATTTAGAAAGTTTTGAGGTAAGCCTGACGAGAAGATGTGTTGAAATCTTCCGAACGCTGTCCAGCCGAGTTGAATCCGTTGATTGACATATTCGGACCATTTCCGGAGTAATGTCACCATGAAACATGGAATTAAAAAATTTCTGATGAACTTCAAGACTAGTTTTCTACCAGCTTTCAGAAGCTTCGCTGTAATTCCATGCTCGCTCTGGACCTTGTCATTTTAAGGTGCTGCAGACCATTCTAATCTCGCTTAGACTGACGTTCGGGATATCATCGGAATAATGTCGGATAAGACTTTCTCTTTGACGGTTACTCACACTTGCGTGTGGCTCTAATGATGACTTGTAAAGCTGCCCGTAGAACCTCTATTCTGCGATGGTTCTTGTAGATCTCCAACTCCATGGACAGTTTCCACAGGATTGTCGTTCATATTATGTGGCAGTTTCACGTGAGAAAATGTTTTTGGCTCGAAAAAATGCAGCATATGTTATAAGAAATATAAGAAGTCTCACAGATGTTGAGACAGCTAGATTAGTATTTTAGTTACTTTCTTAGCGTAATGTCTTATGGAATTTTGCTATAGGGTAATGCGAATGATATTGAAGCTTTGTTTGTTTTGCAAAAGAGAGCCGTACGGGCGATTTATAACCTAAATTGTAAAGAGTCTCTCAGAGAAAAATTTAAAGAAATAAACATATTAACTTTGGCATCGCAATATATTTATGACAATGTAATGTATGTGCATAAAAACATAAATAACTTTAATAAGAATAAGGATAAGCTTGTAATTCTAGTTGCTAGACTCCACAGAATCAGTAATTCAATTATGGGGCAATGTATACGCTTTTACAACAAAATCCCAGAACATATTAAAAGTTTGTCAATAAACAAGTTTTAAAGTTTAATTAAAGAAAAACTGTACAAAAAGGGTTATAATAATATCAAGGAATACATGAATGAAAATAACCCCAGATAAGGTGATCGCCATCATGCTGGTTCTATGAAAAATCATTTAAAAGTTGTATAAACGAAGTTATTGTTAAGTGAATTATGTTTGAAAAAAGAGTCCCGCTGGGTTTCTTGCTGGTTCTTCCCAGGACTGGGGTGTTTTCCGAACCAGTGGTAAATAAAAAATGAATTTCAATAAGTATTATGTAATAATCAATATTGAATAAAAAATATGCTATTCTATTCTATTCATAGAGAGAGGTCTAAATTTTCGAGCTTTTCATATGCATTACGCTAAATAAAAAAAAACTACCAATATAGAAACGGCAATAATAACCTACTATACGTTGCTCACGCTTGACTGAGTTACGGCATCATTCTGCGGGGCAACAACACAGATGCAGCCTATCTATTCACCCTCCAAAAATAATTAATCCGGATTGTAGCATACCTAGATCAGACTAATATCTGCAGATCGTTCTTTCTAATTAATATAAAATACTAACCAATCCTATATAAAATATTATACTTAACTAATTCGAAAAAATAAGCAATTTTATACAAAAAGTGAAGATTTATCATGCAAATACACATCACGACATAAAAATAATTTTTTTGCCAACTTCCCGATTCTCTTCTAATACTTCTTCCATATAATTAATATAATTAATAATTCAAAGTATAAAACTCTAACTTTTTCTCGGTCACGCAATCCAATCACAATGACATACCAGCTAGCAGGTACTCCATTAGAACGTGTATTTACAATTCGCAATGTAGGCCTTATCATGGATAGTAATTTAAATTTCTATGAACATATCATTAAAACATATAAAGAAGCAAATAAAAGTCTAGGTTTCATAATTAGAACTTCGTATCGGTTTTAAAATGTGATAAAACTCCTGTACAACTCCTGTACACCACACGTGCACCCCACGGACCTATAGTCTCTACAGCAAATGGCACAAATATGTAGTCATCTCTCATCATTCATCATCATCATCATTACAGCCCTTCACAAGTCCACTGCTGAACATAGGCCTCCCCCAAAGAATGCCACAAAGCACGGTCCTGAGCCACCTGCATCCATCGACTTCCTGCATGTCTTACCAGGTCGTCACTCCATCTCGTGGGGGGACGCCCTACACTTCGCCTACCGGTACGAGGCTGCCACTCGAGAACCTTTCTTCCCCAACGGTTGTCGGTTCTTCGAGCTATATGGCCGGCCCACTGCCACTTCAGCTTACTAATCCGTTGGGCTATGTCGGTTACTCTGGTTCTACTGCGGATATCCTCATTCCTAAGTTTATCACGCAGAGAAACTCCGAGCATAGCCCTCTCCATAGCTCGCTGAGCGACCTTGAGCTTCCTCATACGGCCAGCAGTGAAGGACCACGTCTCAGTTCCGTAAGTCATCACTGGCAACACGCACTGGTTGTACAATTTCGTTTTAAGGTTTTGAGGTATGTCTGACGAGAAGATATGTCGTAGCTTCCCGAACGCTGCCCAGCCGAGTTGAATCCGTCGATTGACCTCTCGGTCGAAGTTGGACTTACCTAGTCGGACTATTTGTCCCAGGTAAACATACTCGTCAACAACTTCGAGCTTAGTGTTCCCAACAACTACCGGCATAGGTGTGACATGGACATTGAACATGATCTTTGTTTTGTCCATGTTCATCTTAAGACCTATCCGTTGGGAAACACTATCGAGGTCATTGAGCATAGTGCTTAGGTCCTCCAGCGATTCTGCCATAAGGACTATATCGTCGGCAAATCGAAGGTGAGTGATGTACTCGCCATTGATGTTGATACCGTATCCTTTCCAGTCCAGAAGCTTGAAAACGTCTTCCAATGCAGCGGTGAAGAGTTTCGGGGATATGACGTCACCCTGTCTTACACCTCTCTGCAATTGGATAGGTTTCGTACTCTGGTTCTGTAGTCGGATAGCCATCGTGGCCCTACTGTACAAGCAGTTCAACACTTCGATATACCGACAGTCAACTTGGCACCGCTGAAGGGACTGCAGCACCGCCCAAATTTCGACGGAATCAAAGGCTTTCTCATAGTCCACATACGCCAGACATAGTGGCAAATTGTACTCTTCAGACTTCTGTACAATTTGCCGAAGGGTATGTATGTGGTCTATGGTGCTAAAGCCCTTTCGGAAACCGGCTTGTTCGGGAGGCTGGAAGTCGTCGAGTCTGCGCGCGAGACGATTCGTAATGACTCTCGAAAACAGCACGTAGACGCGGCTCAGAAGGGAAATCGGTCTGTAGTTCTTCAAGAGAGCGTTGTCACCTTTCTTGAAGAACAAGACCACCGCACTTCAGCTCCACGCCTCCGGTGTAATGCTACCATGGAGGACGGAATTAAAGAGCCTCTGAAGGACTTCAAGTACCGGTTTTCCCGCCGGTAAGTCCCGCCGCATGCATTTGGAGATCTGTCTGTTCAGATGCCTGTATGCTGTCAAGTCTGTTGAAGAATGTAGCTTCATCTCTCGTCTAACAACCATGAGATTAAGAGTGTGATCGGAGAGTTTTTGTGTTCTTCTGCGGCGGGTCTTGCAGAACTTAGCTCCGACCGCATGGACAGTTTCCACGAGCTTGTCATTCATATCGTCCACTTCATTGCAGTCTTCTAGGCACTGAAAACGATTTTGTAACTCGAGCTGAAAGGTTTCGGGACTTTGGAACAGAGCACGAGGGGGACGGAGCGTTGACTTCATTAGACGAGACCTCTCCAACTTAACGTTTAGGTTCAGTGTACCTCTAACCATTCGGTGATCGCTACCAGTTTTCACCCTCGCGATCACGGAGACATCACTGAACAGTTGTCGTCTGGTCGTCATAGTGAAGTCAATCTCATTTTTTGTCGAACCGTCGGGGCTCGACCAGGTCCACTTCCTGTGGGGCCGCTTCTGGAAGAAAGAGTTCATCATAAAGAGTCCCTCTTTCTCCATGAAGTCGGCCAGCTGGTGGCCCCTTGGGTTCCGTTGCCCTATTCCAAATTTCCCTACTTTCAGCTCACCGTTCTCTCTTGTGCCTAGTTTTGCATTGAAGTCTCCCATTAACACCGTATATTGGGTTTTGGAGGAATGCATGGCTCTAGAGATATCCTCATACATTTCCTCCACCTCCTCATCGGGGTGTGACGAGGTTGGTGCGTAAACCTGTATGACCTTCAGCGAATACCGTTTGGTGATTCTGAGTATAAGGTACGCAACCCTCGTCGACACACTCCCGATCTTTACAACGTTGTTAACGAGAGACTTGTGGACGATAAATCCGACACCTCCTTGGGACAGATGGTCGCCCTCCCGGTGATAGAGCAAGTTGCCGGATTCGAGGATTACCGTGTCCTCCCCCTCTCTTCGGACTTCGGATAATCCTATAATATGCCAGCGCAACTTGTCTATCTCTTCTTCCAGCTCCACGATCTTCTCGTCAGTCCTCATTGTGCGTGCGTTGTACGTTGCCAGGTCGAGTCGTCTAAGGTGGCAATCGAACCTCCACCGGAGATTCTTAGCACCCCCTGCCCCGCCGTTACCATGGTCGCCACCGTAGCTAGGAATAGCGGGGCCGCCGGGGACTGGGGGCCGTCTCTTTGTTACATTCATGGGGGGGTATTTGCCATAGTTGCCACGCTTGGCGAGCGGGTTGGCAACCGCAGTTTTTTTATTGTAATTTTGGCTATTATCAGGAAGATGCTGCTACCCATCTCCTGCCTGTTTCCCTTTGTCGCCTTTTACGACACCCACGGGAGGATATGGGGTAGTGGATATTCTTGACCGCCACTACACGGCAAGTGTAGTGGCGGTCAAGAATATGGCGCAAATATGAGTCTCAGAGACTCATATTTGCGCCACTTACTCAGTTCAGCTGCCTCTGATGCCGCCCCAGCTTTAAACGAGGTACCCCTGAGATGAGAGGCCGCCAGATTGTCTACGCAAGTAGCATCCCACTCTAGGGCTTTACCTCTCTCCCAAGGGACCAATGTCATAACGTAGGGTCTCCTGCCATCGTCTGTAAATATTCTACAAGGCTCTAAAACCGAGGGAACATTTATAGATGCAAGAGCCCTTCGGATGACATCGTTCAAAGAACTGTGTCGTGAAAACCTACCAGCGCTTTTCTAACATGAAAGTCCGTGGAGCCCAAACTTGTCGACACTGCTACCACAGGGGCACTGATGGGGTTGACAAATCGCCGCTCCTAGTCGGATTCCTACGGCAATGCGCAAGCTTTCCCTATCAAGTAATGTGCCGAGATTACTTGGTGGTAAAGCGTGTAACCAGTGACTAGATTCCTTAGTCGAAACAGCTAGAAGGCGAGCCTTATCTTGGTCACTATGAAAATCATGAAACAAATCCTTCTGCACGCCCTGTACCAGCAGAACATCCCACTGCTTTTGTTGGTTAACTTCCAGTAGAATATTTTCACCAGGACAGAGCGTTTACCATGTCTGCCCTGCCTCCGTAGCAAAGCATAGGTCTACTTTATTATTTAAAATTATGTTACATAAGTCACTGACACTATGCACGGAAGCAAGGAAAGCAGGCAATGCAACGCTAGAAAGATTTCTCACACCAATGCCACCAAACTTTATAGGTAAATTAGCTTGAGTCCAGGCTATTGTAATTAAGTTAATTAAGTTTTATTTATGATAATTTAAAAAGATCTCACTATAAATTACAGACGCAAGAATTTAGAGTGAGATCTTAACTACCTGACATACTAAAAATATGAAAATAGTGCCATCATATTTACAAACAATTAAAACAGCTCCTGACTAATAAATGTTAATATAATACTTATGAATATTTTCTAAATAATACTTTTCAGGTTATACAAAATGATCACTCATTTAAATTGAATTATATTTCAATAAACTACAATGAATAGTACGTTTTCTCTGTCTTATAAGTAGTACGCTTTCTCTATCCTAGGCCCTAAATTTCGTAACCCAAAACTGGTCTTACATTATTTATAACATCTTATATATGTTATGGTATAGCAATTATTATTTGAGTGAGAGTTTGATTATTAAACTGATTAAATGGTAAAATCTGTATTTACATTTGTTAAAAATTGTAAAAAAATTAAACCAGTTAAATTAACTCTATACACTGTTTTTGAAGAATCACCCAACTACAGTGACGTAGTTTTAGAGATAAGTAACGTAACACCCGTTTGAAAATTATACCTTTGTAACCAAAATATAATTTTAGTTGTACAACTTTACCTTCTAAAATTTCAATGTTGCGTTTCATTTCTTTTCGAACCATACAAGGTGTAGGTACGTGTACGTAAATTTATCGCCTTAAGCATAATACTGATTGAGCTTGTATTTTTTTTACTACTTGACATAATTTATTTAATTATGTTTTTACTAAAAGTTTTGATCTTAATATGTGTTACCATACATTTATGTAAAAATCAAGAAATGTTAATTCAAGAAAATGATAAGGAATTACCATCGTGTATTCAAAGTATCATTACAAATTGGTTCAATAAAGGATCAGTGGTTACGTATATCGATATTAATAACTTTGACAATGAAATAATTAAAGCAGTTCATAAAATGAAATATTTGACTGTAATATCGCGAACAACAAAAAAGAAAGTAGAATATCAAAATGAAGGCTACTTAATAATGGCTAAAAATTTAACAGTTTTCAAAGATAAATTTATGTTTCTATCAATGGAGGAAGGATGGAAACCGGATGTCTATTTTCTGATTATTTTTGAAGAACTCGAGTTGTCAGAAATAAATGATGTATTGAAAATTCTTCTACATTATCATGTTTTTAAAGTTTTGGTAATAAATGGAGCTAATAATTCGAATATCTACACTTACAATCCATTTGAAAACTCTGGTTGTGGAATTGTTTACACAAGGACTATATCATACGGAAAATGTCTTGAAGCAAACATAACAAAATCATTTTTTGATAAACCTGTAACAGGACTTAGAAACTGCACATTTAAAGTAGCTTTTTGTGATGCGTCGCCATTCTATATTATTCCTAATAATGATCAGAGGAAAGAGAAACCTGTTGGACTAGAACAATTCGTTTTGCAAACTTTAAGTGAATTGGAACAATTCAACGTTATATATACCTACGAATTTAATCCTGAAGAAGGTACTATTATAGGAGATGATATGATAGCCATTGGTCCTATGAGATCAATTCAGAAAGGTGATGCTGACATAATGATAGGAGGATTGATTTTGAGGCCTAAAAGAATAGAAGCTTTTAGCTACTTATATGGACACCATACTAACTACGACGGACTCACAATATTAGTCAAGAAAGCAGGCTTAGTATCGAATTTAAAAAATACTTATATAGAGTTTGATGTAGTGGTTTGGATATTATTGGGCGTAGCATTCATATTATTTTTTGTGGTTTTTGTTACAATATTTCACATAAAAGACAAATGTGGAACAATTTTAGTTATGTGGGACGTTCTTTTACAACACGGTACCACATTGTGTAATAAGCTAAAGTATAGATATTTCATGTTTATTTGGATTGTTTTTGCTTATTTGATTAACATACATTACCAATCAAATCTGTCGAGTCTTACAACACACCCTAGCCACGAATATCAAATTTCTAACGAGAATGATCTCGCTATCTATGATATAAAGCCATGTATAAGCTCTCTTATAAAAAAGCATTTTAAAGCCATATCGGGACATGAGATAGAAGGGGGAAACCGTGGAGAATGTGAAACTATGTTGCAGAGCATGACGACAGTCAGTAAAACCCATAACAAGTATACTATAGTTTATTATCCTTCTTATAATGAACATAAGCACACCTTCATTGATGAATATGGAAATCCTACACTTTATGTGTTTAAAGAACCAATTAGCAGGATTATATCTGCCATATACTTTTACAAAGGATTCCCTATGATTAGGCAATTACAATTGCAACTTCTTCATATTATGGAGAGTGGTTTGTATGCAAAGATTTTGAGAGATTTGTCAGAGAAAGGTGCCAAGGAACAATATTTGTCTGAAACAGAATTTCAGGCTCGTCTTATTATTCCTTGGCATATTCTTGCTTTTGGTGTTAGTCTGGCAACCGGATGTTTTGCAACTGAAATAATAATATATTTTATTAGACAAAAGATCAGAAACAAAGTTTTCACTTTCGTAAATTAAATTTAAAACAATTGAATCGCTCAAGTATTATAAGTATTTAATAAAGAATGTTATTTTTATGTGGAAGCACAAAAGGAGGACGGAAAATTATTTAATGAGTTAATTTTTGACCTCAGGAATGGTTCGCGCGAGCCTTCATCTTGAATGAAAAGTTGTAATGAAATACCTCGACAACAGTGGAACTTTGAGGGCATGCTTACTACATTATTTTTAGTTCTTTTGAATTTTTAAAATTTTTCAATATTTTTCTAATAAAGCTGAAGGGAACTTCGACCCAAATCGATGGTAAACCAAAGAACCCATTGGAAGACTACTTTGTATGTATCAGAGCCTAAAATTTGTGGCTCACTATGCTCTTCAAAACGGAACACAGCAGTGCAAGCACTGCTATTTGGCAGCACAAATAAGCAAAAGTGTATAACTTACGGAAGGACTCATTACGAATATATGTATTATTAACATAAGACTTAAATATAGGAAATGAGATAACTTAAAATGAGTTTTTGGTGAGAAATATCAATCAATTTTATTTTATTGGTAACATTTACATAATATACACAAATATGTTAAAAAATTTTAGTTTTATTAGGTTCATAAAAATCACAATAGTCTAATGTATGTTATTCCAAATCGACTTATACTATGTTTTCAGTACGTAAGCCTAAAGACCGTCAACGCACCTGCAATTGCCATGGTGTTTTCAGTACACTTTTACGTTAAAGTCAAGAATAAAACTATCATTATATACGCTATTTATCAATTTTTAATTATAAAATATGTGTCATATATATGCATTTATTTTATATATTTCTCTCTTCTACAAATAACTTTCTGCTTCAGAGTCTCCCTTATAGCACTGCCTTTATCCAATTATTCTTCTTTGTCTAACATGTTCTTTTTTGGAATGTTTTTCTTTTTGAAATCAGGAGGGCTATGTACGTTCATTTCAGTTTTTGGTTAAAGTCAAGAATAAAAGTATCATTATGTATATCACTATTTATAATTTTATACGTATAAAATATTTCTCATATATATGCATTTATTCTGTATATTATATTATTTTCTCCATATGTTTATATACATGTATGTACACATACAACATATGGATAAAATAATATTATCTATACGAGTAATTTCAATAGATAATAGGGACGTCTATCAAAAATATGAAAATAGATTAGGTTTTTATTTCAAATGCTAATCTATATGTAAACTTATTAAAACTGGTCTGTCTGCCATTATTGCAAAATTTTCATTATTATTATAGTTTTATTAAACAGATTTTTATATATGTCGTGGCCAGTTCGTAGAATTCATCATATATCATAAAGTAAATCATGTGGTCATTTCATGACATTTAACACTGTTGACCATGTCATGATATAGCTTGACCAAATCAATGAATAGAAATCGTTTGAAGATATTAATACAACGTTCCTATTTCATGTGATGGTCATATGACGATGTCATTAAATCGTTGAAACAGAACTTTTAACAGAATTGACATCACTTTATGCCTTACTTATATAATAACTAAGTTTTCGATTCTATCGCCGATATTATTAGATAGTACAGATTTGGTTTTCATTATTTCATCTAATAATAGCGCCATCTACTTACTTCTAAATAAATCAAAATGATAAGTAACTGATAAAATGAAAAAATAGAATGCTTTAAATAATTGAAAATTCGTTCGTGGCATTGTTGGATTTGTAATTACTAGGTAGATGTTGTTAAGAATTATGTAAAAGCTTAGTTTCAGCACAGGTGGTTTCAGTTTTTATGAATTGTATTTAAACAAATACGACGGCCGTGTAGCTCACCGTGAGATTTCGTCATGGCACGGGAGCAATACGTTAAGAATAGATATATCCCTCGAGGCTGAATCTATTATAGAATATTTTACGGACACGTGTTAAGTCATAAGACGTGTCCGTTAAAGTGGTGAATAATAACGTCGTGTGGAAACCTACATGTCTGAGTTATTAAAATAGTCGTGAAGATGTGAAAACCGTAAATATGCATTGAAACTTTGCAGCATATTCTATTTTTCTGCTCACAGAACACTATAGGTTTTGTAGGCGTCCACAGCTTCTTCAGGTGATGAAAATCTCTGTCCACGCAATTTATTCTTTATTTTAGAGAAAGTATAGAAATCATTAGGGCTTAAGTCGCAGCTGTACGGTGGATGGTCTAATAATTCTATGTTTTCTTGCTCTAAAAAGTCTTTTGTTCTGTGTGCGGTGTGAGAACTCGCATTGTCGTGATGGAGGATGATGCGGCGATTGCAGTTCTCTTTACGGAGTTCAGAAACGACTTGTGGCAAACAAATGCTAGTATACCATTCTGCATTAACTGTTCTTTGTCCCTCAAGAAGAATAGTCGTAACATAGCCGGTTTTGGAGACAAACGTGGCCACCATTTTTTTTGCAACACTCCGTGAACAAACAATTTTAGTTGGCTTTAACTCATTTTCGAACACCCAAACTCGTGACTGGTTTTTTGTTTCGGGTTCGTACGCGTATATCCAGGATTCGTCACCTGATACGATGTTGTATACAGCATTTGAGAATCTTGCGGGGAATCTTTCGAGAGTTCTGACGCACCAAGTAACGCGAGCCGCTTTTTGCTCTTCACAGAGCGAATGTGGTATCCATGAGTATTTATGACGAAAACCTAACTAAGTCGCAGCTCAAAACAATCTTGAGAAAACATTACCTGTAAATACCTGTGAAAATATTACATTGTAGTAGTGAATGTTTATTTAATTATGTGTGTGTTAATTTAAGTATTTACAAGTAACTTATATTGTTATATAGCAGTGTGAAACGATAAACTGTTGCGTTGCCGACAAACTGGCATACAGTTTGGCAAAGTTTGAAATGTAAATAATGTAACACTCTTTCTATGAATAAATTTAAAAAAAAATGTGGTTTTGGATGGGGCTTCATCACCAAATGCAGAAATCATCCGGTCAACACACTGTTTTTGTGTTAAACTACTTCGAAAGTCATGATAAATCATCGCTCTTGAATTTTCTCGAGTCAATTCCATTTTCTCAACGGCTAAACAAGTTTTACAAAACCTTGTGACAAGACCGATAATCTTTATTTAAATAAATAAATGGTATTCGATGTTTAAAACCAAGGGTTTTCAATTAAAAAGATTTTAATATGACAGGAACAGTGGAAATATTCCATGACCGATACTTTTAGTGCAGCCTATGTATGAGTGGGCGGATTCTCTTTCACCGCCACAACAAGGCGAAAGTATTTATATTCCCGTTCATGAGTGTTGTAGTAGTAACTTATTAGGAATAAAAATAATTTTAAGGATTTTATCGCATTTAATTTTAACCTTTTTAATTCCCGATGTTTTGGGCACCTTACAGCACCAATGGTCACGGGAGGGCTGCGGTTTTTGACGAGCTGATATCATAGTTAGAATAGAATAGAATAAGACTAGAGTAGAATATAATAAATGCAGTAGTATTTTTGTGTTTGAATTTAATTTTATTAATTATGGGGTCCTTAGCAGATGGTAGCGCTCAGCCATCTTCCATATTAAAATTAGAATGTTTTTCTTCTAATTTCATTAGCCTCGCGAATCATCATTGGTAGGAATCGGTGTTCTATTGCAAGGATTTGTTGTTTATCAGATCCGATATAATTATTAGGAACATACTAAACACGTTATCATGCTTTCGACTTCCCGGAACGTCGGTAGTTCATATCAACTATATGTTTTTACGTGGGTTTTTATGGAACTTTCTTCCAAAGATGCGTAAAAAAAATCCCACGTAAAAAAAGTTGAAATTGAACGTGATAAAATCCGTAACAAAAGATTTATTCCATGTGTAGTATACATAATTATAGAAGTGCATTTATGAAATTTTGAAGACTACTCGAACGTAAAAAAATATCTATATCTATTTTATGGTGCCAATCAATATTAAATAGGGCCAATGATATGAATAAATAATCTCAATTAAACATTAAGCCGTAAAATGATAGAAGACTATGAAAGTCATCACTATTTTGTTAAAACTAAATTAACTTTAATTATGAATGAATGTAAAGAGTAAAATGTAAATAATAATAATACATTTTGATTCCAAGACAATTAACCTTTCTTATAGATACATCAGAATACACGCCCGATATAAAAATATTAGGTGTTTCTAGACATATATATCCACGTGTTCCAGTATATTATATCTATGCCAAATACCAATCATCGACTTCTAATAGAAGTGATCGAATTTTGCTAAATTTGGCACGAAACAGCACGTAATAATGTACCTAAATTCAAGCTAACGCGAGCGAAGCCACGGGTAAAAAGCTAGTATATAATATATAGATAAGTTTACTCTATTTATTTTACTTTAACAATTTTTTACACATGCCTCTTTTTATCTCTATACTACTTCAATGGGTAAAAATGTCTCAGATGATATTAAGATCGCCTATATATTACTGCATACATGAAGTTATATAAACAAATAAATATCATAATATTGCAAAAAGTGCGGTTAAACGGTCATGGAATTTGTAAGGAAACGCATAAAAAATTAAGTTTCCTTTGTTGGGATGAATTAGACCCGTTAATACCGTGAATTTAATTTGCGTCATGGGCAGATATAGAAAATAAATAAAAGTTAATGTTGAAGTTACAGCCTATATACATCCCACTGCTGAAAACAGGCTTCCTCTCATTTCTGAGAGGGTTTTAGGTCAAGGAGATATCCGCCGAGCAGCTCCAATGCGTGTTGGCAAAATTCACATGTCTTCGAAATATTTTTTTTTCTTATTTCTCATACATACTAGACATGTTTTCCTTTACCGCTTAGCCACGTGTAAATCAGCACCAAAAAGTGAAATTAACAATGTCATTGGTGCCGCCGGGGATCGAACACGGGTTGCTCGCGTTCTGTAAAACTTACAGCGAGCGCCAACCATCTGCGCTACCACGGCTCTTAAATAAAGTAATATTGTAATTGTTAATGATGTGTTTTATTTATTTATAATCTAAAATAAAAAGAAATACACATATTTAACAGTGGTAGAGCCACGCGGCAGCTTTTGCTGTCGCACGGATGGGCCGGCTTGAACCGGGGTGGTACCACGACCTCACAGAAAACCAGCGTGAAGTAGAGGTTTACCTCTGCGTTTCGTTTGCTGAGTGCAGGTGGCCGGAGGCCCTTTTTACTGGAAATGAGGCATTCCATCTTAGTCCTCACGGGTGACAACGCATCTACATTTTGATTTCTAATAGAGGATAGATGTAGATGTCTATGGGCCGCAGCAACCACTTACCATCAGGTGGACTGTGTGCTCGTTTGTCACCCTTATCCTATAAGAAAACGTAAAGTTTTCATTTCAGAACTTAACATATTATTATGCAAAAAGTGTACCTCTATTCTACTGTTCATGTTGTTCTTATCTTGGAAACATCTATATTGAACCGAGGAATTAAGAAGGCTATTATTATTATATATCTCATGGGTATAAGTCATGTATTTGTGCATTCATTTTAAATGCCAACCTAACGTGTTTGCTAACTTATCATATTATATGGTATGTTTCTTAGATATATCTGAAATAAGCTCACTGCACTGGTTAGAAATAATATCGACTAGTTTCCTCAATGTTTTATAAATCTTAAATACTACATCATTTTTCTTTCAGTCCATCTTAATACTGAGGTGGTAACAACACATCCGAAGCCTTCTTTGTTTAAAGTTGGCTGCAGTTTTCTGTTAGTAATAGCCTTTAACTAACTGTGCCCGTAACCTGTAACTTTTATTTTAAATAAGTCTTTTGATTTCAATTCAATTCAGACTTAATGCTATTATGCTGTTATACATTTTGTACAAGTAGCACTTTCAAAGATTTTCAAAATGTCTACATATTTTTATTAATATTTCCATATTTTATCATTAACATTTAAAACCTGCCATAATACTTTTATCTGGATCATTCGAAATAATCAATTCTAGATCAGCTTCATTTCCTACAACATGTTTAATTCCATCTTCAATTTTCGCAGTGTTTTGTTTTCTGTTTTGGGTAGTATAACATACAAAAATATTAAAAAAATTGTAACAAATATACCGAAATTGAAATAAGTACTTCCAATACAAATTTTTCTATCATCAGTGGAGTGATTTTATGGTGACAGCGTAAAACAGTGTGAAAGTAATACCAGTTATTAGTAATCCTATTCCTTTATGGTTCAGAGGGAATATTTCTGTTGTTACAGTAAAAGCTGTGGGCATAACTCCGATATGAGAGGTAAAACTGTGTAAAAGTAGTAACAATAGAGTAATCTATTTTATGTTTAGTGGTAAGGTAGTTCTTACAACTACTGATAAACCTACTATAAACATAAATGCAGCAGATATAGCACCTAACCATAATAATACTGTCCTTCTTTTGAAAAATCTGATTACTATACCTGATATGAATAAAGCAACTATTAACTAGCAATCCGCTACCTGAGAACAATACAGCTATGTCTATATCACCTACTAACTCAGTCATTATTTGGGTAACATAGCCCAGCATAAATATCTTTCAGAAGCATCTACGGCTACTGTATAAAGAGTGGCGATTAAAAAGGGGATTCGAAAATCTCTTCTCAAAAGCTTCTTCAACAATTTATATAATATTGGAGTCTTCTTTTGTCACAGTTTGCTTTTTTTTCTTTGCATTTGTGCTGATATTAAATGTTTCAACTCTATTTTTTTTCGTGGGAGTAGCTAGGGAACCACAAAAAAAAGATTTCTTCAATCTTCAAAACGCCCCTTGATTGCATAAAATGACGGGATTTCTAGAAAAAACAGAACAAGGGATAAATGGGAATAATGAAATTAATAGAATTTGCACCCAATCACAGATGAAAGCTAATGCATGACAGAGTAAGGATCCACATGCTAACGAGTACTTCGTTATCATCAAAAATGCATCATGCCTCTTACCCAGTTACCTCAGAACCTCTTGGCTCAGTTAATATATTTTGCTATCTGTCTTAAATTATACTTGAATATGTAATACCTATCTCTAGTAAAAAATTTCCTTATTATTCATGTCTATTAAATTAATTTTAGTATTATAATTATAAAAATTAAATGTCAAGTTTAAATTGCTATTACATGAGAAGTTATCTATACATATAATAAAAATGTAAATAGCAGATATCTGTACATTTTATATTTTTGTAATAAAATTGATTGAGAGGTATTAAAAATAAGTAATTAAATACATTCCTACCATTTTAGATTTTTCTGTTTGTCTGTCTGTTTGATTGTTAACGTATCACGCATAAAGTGAAAAATGAAAAAATGAAAATGTTTATTTGTCTCAAAACAGTTACATGAATTATAAATGAGACATCCCCAGTAAGTAATTGATAATACTTGTGTTGGGGCTATCTCGCTCATTCCCTTAATTATTAACAATATTGAGACTATTATACAAAACGTAAGTAAAGATAAATTTATGAAGAAAAAATAACAGTAAGTGACTTATAAAGTAATTATTAGCTCTTTGTGTAACTGTAGTTGTACGCCTGTGTGAAACCGTAGTGCATCTTGTTTTTAAACGTGCGTGCGTGCGGGCGTGCGTGTGTGCGTGCGTGCGTGCGTGCGTGCGTGTGTGTGTGTGTGTGTGTGTGTGTGTGTGTGTGTGTGTGTGTGTGTGTGTGTGTGTGTGTGTGCGCGCGTGTGTGTGTGTAAGTGGGTGTGTGCGCGCGTTTATGTGTGTGAGTGTGTGTCTTCTTTGTATTGCCGGTGTGTTCGAAGTGCATGTAATAGATTAAGCTCGGTGAGTACGTACATTATTGATAAGAAAGAAGAAAAAAAAAATTGCTTAACTAAGTCTATCTAAAATTTGTTCAGTTTCTTCGTATGTTAATGTTTTTAACCACTCAGTTATTACCTTTTTGCATACGTGTGATACCTCATGGTGGAACTTTAATTTTACGTTTCATCATCATCATCATCATCATCATCATTACAGCCCTTCACAAGTCCACTGCTGAACATATTCCTCCCCCAAAGAATGCCACAAAGCACGGTCCTGAGCCACCTGCATCCATCGACTTCCTGCATGTCTTACCAGGTCGTTACTCCATCTCGTGGGGGGACGCCCTACACTTCGCCTACCGGTACGAGGCTGCCACTCGAGAACCTTTCTTCCCCATCGGTTGTCGGTTCTTCGAGCTATATGGCCGGCCCATTGCCACTTCAGCTTACTAATCTGTAATACTAAAGATATAAGTGGCAAAGGTTTGTATGATCCCCATCCATTAGGGATATAGTCATAATGATAGAAATAGATCTACCTAAATGTAAGTGGCTTTTAGGAAAAATAATCACCTTACACCCAGGTTCAGACAAATTGGTTCGAGTTGTTTCTGTAAGGTGCAAGGGAAATTTCAATACTAACCACTTTCAAAACAAATTTTACTTCCTATCAAACCTGAGCCCTATTAAAATATTTATATATAAAAGGTGTCTTGCACGTGGTGATTAGCTACTTCAGATTTTTATATTTACTTATCATATTATATTATATTCACTTAAACTTTAACTTTGGTTTATATACACACAACAAGCAATAAATTTTTGTGTCAATTAAAGGTGGAGCTATTACAATATGTAATTTGTTATTAACACAAATAAATGTTAACAGTTTGTTCTTACATAGCTGATTAAATTATACTTTTAGAAACTATTCCACTTCTGATGTTAGAAATTATTCTCTAAATTATTTAAATACAATAATGTTACTCGTATTAGAGTGTACTCCGAAGGTTAATTAGTAAAAATAATAAAAGTGTGAGAGCGGATGTTCAACTTGCTCTCTTGCTTACTTAATTGATCATTATCAGGAATAAGACAGCATACAGCACTACACATTCAGTATAGGGCAAATACAGTTCGACCAACCGTAATATGTACGAATAGAACCGCATCACTTGTCTTATTTGGACAGAATCTCAGTGTAGAAGAAATGTTTTAGCCCAACGGGCATAATAACGATATGAGACTCGTAGAATTACAGACTGATTGATCCCTCTTAGTCGACTGCGTGATACTTTATACTGCTAAAACAAATGGGAGTATATAGTTCCACATTCAATGTTTCTTATTTTCTTTTATTATTTTACTCTCATTCCTAACAATATAATGTAATACAGTCCACTACAGATATGTAACATTACTTCATGTGTACCTATTATCTATTTAGAAATTTACGGAAATAAGCTGCTTCATCATTCTCTAAACCATTTCCCATTATCTGGGGTCGGCGCAGTAAATCTTTTTGTTCCATTCCTCTCTATCAGCCGTCATTTACATACTTACTCCTTTCATTCTCATATCACTCTTCACACAATCGATCCATCTTTTATTCGGCCTTCCTCTGCCCGTGTGTCCCTCCACATTCATATTCAACACTCGTTTTGTGACATGACTTTTATTCCTCCGCATCACATGCCCAAACCATGCCAATCTGCTTCCTCTCACCTTTTCTACCACTGGCGCTACTTTCAGGCTTCCTCTTATATACTCATTCCTTATCTTATCCATCCTTGTCACACCACACATCCATCGTAACATTCTCATTTCATTCGCATGCAGTCTATTTTCATCCTTCTTCTTGACGGCCCAGCATTCACTTCCATACATGACGACAGGTCGGATGATCGATTTGTAAATTTTCCCCTTCAGCCTTATTGGCATTCGGGGATCGCACGTTGTGGCTGTGACCTGTCGCCATTTCATCCACCCTGCGTTAATCCTATGCTGCACAGCTCTATCTATTCCGCCGTCGCCTTGAATGAGGGAACCGAGGTACTTGACATCTGAGCAGATAGGCAGTATAGCGCCATCCAACGACATGGGTACAGGACTGGAAAGACCGCCGAAATCACAGTACAGATATTCAGTTTTGGATCTGCTGATCTTCAGGCCAACACTTTCCAGCCTCCGTTGCCACCCCGTCAGTCTGCTCTGTACCTCGATGCCTTCTTCCCCGACAAGCACGATGTCATCGGCAAAGAGCATGCACCAGGGTGCCTCATCCTGCAGGTCCGACGTCAAAGCGTCCATAATCAGTAGGAAGAGGTAAGTGCTCTGTGCCGACCCTTGGTGCAGCCCTACCGCCACATCGATACTGCCCGTAGTTCCCGCGGCAGATCGTACACATGTACGGGATGCTCTGTACATAGCACGGACCAACCTCACATACTTCCCAGGCATACCTTTCATCTTTAACGCCCACCACAAGACCTCACGGGGAACCCGATCGTACGCCTTTTCAAGGTCGACAAAAACCATGTGCAGATCTTTATGCACGCGCTTGTACTTTTCGCACAATTGGCGTAATGCGAAAATGGCATCTGTCGTACCTCGACCGGGCATGAATCCGAACTGGTTTTGTGTTATCTCACACTCTTCTCTCATTCTTCTCTCTATTATTCTTTCCCAGACTTTCATCGTATGTGACATGAGCTTTATTCCCCGGTAACTGCTGCAGTTTTGAACGTCTCCTTTGTTTTTAAAAATGGGAACCAGTATACTACTGCACCATTCCTCAGGTATTTGTTCTTCCTGCAACAATTTACCGAAAAATAAACTCAACCACTTCCATCCATCCGCCCTCAGCAACTTCCACACTTCTACTGGTATTCCATCTGGGCCGACCGCCTTCCCATTCTTCATATTCCTAACAGCCATTTTTACTTCTTCCACACTAATTTCTCTCACTAAGCCCATATTCGCTGGTGGGTTTTCAAGCATACCATTCCATTCATTCTCCTCATTCATCAATTTCTCAAAATACTCCTTCCATCGCTTCTTTATACTTTCATCGTCAGTCAAAATCCTTCCAGAATCATCTTTTATACATTTTACATGTGAAACATCTCTTCCATTCCTTTCTCTCGCTCTTGCAATTTGAAAAAGTCGTTTTTGACCTTCGGGGCTTTCAAGGGACCGATATAATTTATCGTGCGCCTCTGCCCTACAAATAGCAACTTCCTTCTTCGCTCTCTTCTTACATTCTTTATACGCCCCTCTCTTACTTTCTTTTATGGATTCATTCTGGTCTTCTACGCTCTGCCATTCTTTAAAGGCATTTTTCTTTTCTCTCAAAACTTCTCTAATACTTTCACTCCACCACCACCCATCCTTATCTATCATACGCTTCCCTTTTGTTTCTCCTAACACCTTCCTTGCCACACTTCGGATACAATCAGCCATTTCCTTCCAGCACTCATTCACACTCATTCCTTCCATATCACCCATCTTTATCATCTTGTTTACAACTAGCTCTCTAAATTCACTTGCATACCCCTCCTTATGCAACAAATGCCACTTTATTTTGGGTGGGGGACGATCCTTATGTTTGTTGAGGCGAACAGTTAAGCAGATGTCAGCCAGCAGAATTCGGTGCTGGGACACTAAGTCTTCACCTGGAAGCACTTTGCAGTTTTTTACACTCTTGATTTGGTTCCGTCTTATCAGAAGATAGTCGATCTGTGTCGCGTGGTGGCCACTTTTATAAGTAACCAGATGCTGATCTCGTTTTTGGAACCACGTGTTTATTACAGCCAGGTCGAAAGCACATGCTGCTTGCAGAAGAACTTCCCCCTCACGGTTCCGCACTCCGTACCCCCATCCACCGTGTACTCTTTCATACCCGTCATTCACTCTCCCTACATGTCCATTAAAATCTCCTCCCATATAAACATCCTCACGCTCAGGTATTCCCATCATCATACAATCAAATTCCTCCCAAAACTTCTCTTTCACACTCTCTTCACAGCCTGTTTGCGGAGCATACACACTTACAACATTCACTACTTTGTTTTCAATCATTAATTTAACAACTATCATTCTGTCATTTACTCTTTTCACATCTGTCACTCGTTCTTTCATTCCACTATCTAATACAACTCCTACTCCATTTCGCTTCCCATCACTTCCACAATAATAAAACTTGTATCCCTCCCCAATCTCTCTTGCTTTATTGCCCTTCCATTTTGTTTCCTGCAAACAGGCAACATTCACTCTTCGTCGTTTCAAAACATCTGCTAACTCTCTTCCTCTTCCAGTCATCGTACCTATATTCCAGCTTGCAAACCTCACTCTGACATTCTTCTCTCTCCGGGCTCGCCTCTTACGTCGCACCCGCTCCGTAAGGTGCGACAACCCTTGCCCACTTCCCACAGGAGCCGGGTGCTGCCCCTGCGCGTCGCCTGCGGGGTACGCCCTAGCCCTGTCATATGTCCCACAACTCGTACTATTCATTTACTGCATGGGATTTGGCAAAAGTTTTACAGTCGGCCGCCTGCCTGACACCAACCCTCTTTGGGTATGCTATTGCTGGTAGAGGAAGCTACCATTTTGGGAAAAGGAAAAAGAAGTTTGGGGGTAGGAGCATAGGTGTAAGGATACTGTTATCTCGGCAGGAAAGGTATGAGAATAACAGTAGCTCGGGGAGCCGGGGTCGCGTACCCGTATTCCATACCAGGATCACCGGAAAGGTAGACCAGCATGAGAACCCCCTGACTAAAATATAAATATAAATAAGCTGCTTATGTTTTTCTAATTATGTATACTATAGTGGATCGTAAATGAAAACATTTATGTTTACTTTTTAGATGGTTGAATACATGTTGTCATGCTTGTAAGTTATTTTCATGTTTATGAACTAAGATACATAATGTATTATGTATACATAATGTATTTAAAAACAGTTGTTTTTGGCGGCCGGTATGTTAAGGGCGCAAGGTGAAATTAACTGCATTGTGTGCATTTTAGTCTCAAGTAAACGGTTATAACATAAACAAGTAGTTTTTTCCGAGTCACATGCTATACGAATATAGACCCTACCGCTTTAAACATTATGTATCAGAGAACTGAACGTATCACGAAATTCCAATAATTTGTTGAACGTATCATCAAACTTATTCATTTTAATGACTGGTAAACGAAAGCCGATAACTTTGTGATCATCTTCATCAGCTGTGGAAATACTGCAGTTCTGAAGTGACGACTTTTTTGTTGTTCTGCTTACGAAAATAATTTCCTGAGCCAATGTGATCGAATTGTGGAAAGCTTGTTCGATAACTTCTCTGGTATCCAATTCTCAGCTTAAATTATTTTCCTCCAATGCTTCAATTTGATTCTGCACATTATTGAATTCGCCAAATAAAGTCTCAAGTTTAACTAATCGCTGTGATAGCATGCAATCTTCCGTAGGAGTAAGCTTTTTACCATTTAATTCTTCTAAATGGTTATTAAATTTCGTAATACGGCCTCAAATTGAAGCGCGTTTTAAATTAAGAGTTTTGTAATTTGCCTCCATACTAGCAAAGTTAACGCGCAGCCAATCATAACAACTTGTTATGCGCTGTACTAATTAAATAAATAAGAATTGCATACAATACGCTCCTTGCTTCGTAGTCGCTGTGACGGGAACCAGTTCAAATCAACAGAAGTACGGTGAAAGGTGGGATGGATGACGCGCAACGTGGCGTAAGCCCGCAGTGCTTGCAATGTTAAGTGATAACTAATTTATTTGCGTGCATAAACAGCTAACAGTGGATAGCGAGAAGTGAATTTACTTGCATTGCGAAGTTAAGCTCAAACTTTTGCTTAGCTATGTTCATATGTATGCTTACGTTTAAAGAAATAGGTTCAGCTATTTAAATTGTAACTATTCAACAGTGGGTACGAATTAATTAAATGCTATTGAAGACTTTTAAGTCGTAAAATAGGGGCAATGAATTTAAATTATAGGTGGCTTGAAAAATACCACTGGTTACCTAGCAAATGATGCGGCGAAATAATAGTAAGAAATAATAGACAATTAGCAGATAGGTAAGCCAATAGGTGTAAATAGGTGATTTTAACTCGTTAGGTATGTAGATTATAGGTAGGTTTAACTAGGTAAATCTTTTATTAGGTATTTTGTTTGGTAGGATTATGAGTAGGAATAGTTTATTTAGATTAGCAGTTTTATATTCAAAAGGGTAAAGGATAGCAAAGAATATAAAAGATGTTGGTTAAGAATAGGTAGGTAGGGTAAAGCAACAAAAATAGGATTGGATTCTTTGTGTCCCTGTTCACACAAATAAAATTTTTACGAAAAGTGGGATGCGAAGGGGTTAAATAACAGGAACGGGCTCACTTTTAGCGGGCAAAAGCGCTGCTGTGGCGGGTATACTCCGCTGGACCTCAGCTTGGCCGGTTCTCGATAGCTGCCTTCTTGTTTTCTCTCCACTCCAGTTGAATCCTTCTTGGCCGCTTCGTTGTTCTTCGGAGTCAGAATGGTACGCCGATTTAATAATCTTCTTAGCAGATATAGTAGATCGGTGCGGCTTCCTTTATTTTTGTAGCCCGTAGTACTTGCGTTCGCGACGTTGTAAACGCGGGGTAAGTGCTACGACATTTGGACCGTACTATGCGGTGGAATCGGAATTCGTTATTTTAATTTATCACGGTCGCCACTATGTTCAATTAGGGAACATGAATAAAATATGCGACTCACACGATAGGCAAAATTGTATATTTAGATAATCAAAATATAAACTAATTTGGTGGGGATCGGGTCGCGAGCTATCGGAGAATGGCGGTCTTATGCGCGGTGGTGAGAAAACCCCCCCGCGCTTCTCGTACTGCCCGCGAACACCGTCGGTGCTGTGGTAACGGCGCCGATATGGGTAAGTATATCCCAACAGGTGTCGTAATTATCAGCTAATAGTGTTAGATGCTGTACGATGTGCTCTGCCTCGCCTTTAAGTTTGCACTTCAAGTGCTGCATCTTTTGCGTTTTTGTCTACATGATATTGTTGTAGATGACTTCACAGTAGAGATTCATGACTGTAGGCGACTGGTTATTTACCAGAGAAGGAAGGAATCTCAATTGAAGGCACTTGCTGGTGCTGTTGAGATACTGAGTTGAGCTTATGATTCAAATCTCTTTTTGTGATTTCGTACAAGGTTTCGCATTTAAAAACTCTACTAGCTCACATCACTTTCAGAAGTCAGGTTATCGATTTGCCAGTGGAGCTCGTCGATCAGTTTCTAGCGAGACTACAGCGACTTTAGTTTGTCATAAATTTCCTAATTTTCTGCAACTCTTTGGTGTCGATGTTTTTAATCACCTTGAGGAGAGCGCCCGGATATTAGTGTGTTGTAGGCTAATAAACTCATCATGCCTTGATGGCACTCCAGTTTTCACCTCGTAGTTCGTCAGCATGTCACGAATCGTTTCGTACCATTCTTTTTGTGATAGTGTAAGTATCATTGATGAAATAGTCATGATCCAATTCACTATCTTATTTTTCCAGAACACCAGGGTTCATCTTGAACACCGCCCATTGAGCATTCAGAGCATCCAACCTGTACACACACCTAGTTGCCTAGACTAAAGTCAACCATACAGGGGCCCATATTGCTGTTAGATTCGACGGACAACTAAGTGTGGGGCTCAAATGCCTATGGATATTTAATATATATGGATTAGGTACTTAATGCAACATACCTGGTTCAGAAGCGAAGACGGACCACCAGGCTCGTTCAAGCGTTAGGTGTAGTGAATGTAAGTAGTGTGTGAGAAGTGTAGATATGTTTAACCTGAATTAGCCCTCTTTAATCTGCAGCAACCCTGACTCCAGCACCACCATCCTATGTGGTATCACTCCAGCGGCGTCACTCGGTGTCTCTCAAAGTCTAGCCTCCCTTAGCACAAATCTATAATCTAATACGAACGCTAGTTCTCGCGAGTCACAAAGTTTAGCGGTTTTAACCGACACAGGAATATATCTCCGAGTTAAATCAATTGAGCATTCAGAGCATCCAACCTGTACACACACCTAGTTGCCTAGACTAAAGTCATATAATATCTCCGAGTTAAATCAAATGGCACAAAGCAACTCGTCGACGCGAATTAATATTGTCAGAATGCACTTAAGCATGCAACCACTATACCACTTGACGCTAATTCATTGTGCTACGTTAATTAATCGCTCAAACTCAAAATTCAGCCTTGTTGATACGTAAAACAAACAAAAAAAACACGCAAAATGAGAGGCACTTAAATCGACGTTATAATTCCACACGCGTCCTTTACAACCGGTAGTTCCTCACAATGATTCTCTCGACGCGTCCAGTTCGACACGATTTCGAATGGAATGTCAAGCGCGCGGAGGGGCGGCGTTGACCTTGCTACGGTGCTATGCACGCTCCGAGCGTGCGTTATGAATTCAATTTTCAAACGGTTAATATTTTGCCTTAACACAACCTCTTCTGTATGTATGTTCCTGACTTACGTAAATCAGAATCCTTTTTGAAGTTAGTTTCAATTCTAAGGACAGCTTCAATTATTGTTCTCTGTTGTTGAAGTAGGTTCTCCATAGTTGGGGCCCGGATAGCTGTCGAGTCCACCATGAAGTATCTGGGATTGGTGCTCGACAGCCGATGGGAATCCGGACCCCACTTCCGGCGGCTGGCGCCCAAGCTGATGGGTGCAGCGGGCGCGCTTTCAACGTTGCTTCCCAACTTGGGAGTCCCAAGCGCCGCCTATAGGCGGTTGTACGTGGGAATCGTGCGGTCCATGGCCCTGTATGGGGCCCCTGTGTGGGCGATGGACATGACGGCCAGCGCTCTCGCCATTCTGCGCAAACCGCAGAGGGTGATGGCCGTCAGAGTCGTCCGCGGGTATTGCACGATTTCCTACGAGGCGGCTTGCATCCTGGCCGGATCCCCGCCCTGGGACCTAGAGGCGAAAGTACTCGCGTCATTATATCGATGGCGCTAGGAAGAGCAGGCACGGGGCTCGAGCCCGGTGCAGCGACAGATCATGCTGCACCGAGAGGAGCTCCGTCAGGTCTTGGTGGCGGAATGGCGGCAAAGGCTTCTGCGCCCTACCGCCGGCCTCGCTACCGTCGAGGCGATCCGGCCAGTACTCGACGACTGGCTCAGGAGAAGGCACGGCTCCCTGTCGTTTAGGGTGATGCAAGTGCTGTCGGGGCATGGCTGCTTCGGCAAGTACCGGTGCCGCATAGACAGGGAGCCGGACGCTCGGTGCCACCTCTGCGTCCATTGCGGGGAGGACACGGCGCAACACACGCTCGCCGAGTGTGTAGCTTGAGAGGAGCAGCGCCGTGTCCTCACTAATAAAGTAGGAGGCGATCTTTCGCTGCCGGCTTTATTGCGGAAGATGGTCGGTAGCGCAGAGTCATGGGACGCGGTGGTGTACTTATAGTAGGACATTATGTCGCAGAAGGAAACCGTGGAACGGGAAAGGGATATCTCGACTCCCTTCCCCGGCTGCAGAAGGCGCACCGAGCGCAGGAGAAGGGCGGACAACGCCCTTTTCCGGCCCCCATGAATGGGTCCAGGGGCGAGGGACTTGGGGAAGCCCCCGCCACCCCTATTCGATGGACCCGAGGCGGAGGCGCGCGCGGTTGTCGGCGCGCGCCCCTGAGGCGATACACGGGGTAGTTGCACACCTCACTACCCCGTGCAGGAGACGAGGCCCGAACAGACCGGGCCAGCACTAGTGTGGGGCTGCGATAGAATTTGGTTTCCCGCGGCCCCACGCGCACGTGCGAGTAGAAACCGGGGTGGTTTTAGCCGGTAAGATTCCGGCACGCCCCTCCGCCTTTCCCCAGGCGGAGGTAGTCCATGAGGATTTCCCCCCGTAAAAAAAGGGTTCTCCATTGTTTGTTTTACTTTGTGGCAACCCTGGTGACAAGTTGTAAAATACTTCCTCCCAACTATTTTTAAAAATTAAATATTGTAAATTGATAATATCCACCTCAATTTGGAGTTACAGTTGTTAAATATGATTTATTTGTATTTGTAAAATAATTAAGTCATAAGTATTTTAATTAAATTGTGTTTAGTATACTAGCCAAAAGTGACAGCTGTAACTAACATCATTTAAACTTACTCTAAGGCTGGCTTTTCATTATGAGATATAATATATATTATAGCCCGTAATATAAATTATATGCCGCGATTGGCTTTCACACTGTGAGATATATCTTTTAACTAGTGTGCGTTTGTCATTGGTCATTGGATTACCCCCCTTTACCCCGTACACCGTTTTGCGGGGACGCGGAACGGTGTGCGGGGTACAGGGGGCGAAATATAATATGAAAATATCGCTCGGTCGATCGAAAAAATATTTATAGCTTGAGATGTAATATATATTATAGCTCAGGGTAAACGGTTCCATATGAAATGTATAGTGAGCGATATTAATTTACATCTCGAGATGTAATATATATTATATTTTATCCCATAGTGAAAAGCGGGCTTAAGTGTAATTCTTGTTATCCCTTTAATATTTTAAGATTTAGTTTTTAAGAAAGTGTTGCTCTGGATTTCATTTTGAATTATTAACATGATAATTTAATTTTAGATCTGTGAATAAGCCCATAGATGTAGGCATTTGCTTGCTCTGCTTCTTCCGTTTTCTTTCTTTGTTTTCTTTTGCTATATACACTTAATAGTAAAATGAATACACGCAACGCCACAACGCGCCAGTTAGAGAACCAATTTCAAACGGCGCTTTAAGAAATTAAGGCGAACAAAAGTGATATAGTTAAGTTGCATAAAGAATATACTTTTGTTTTAAAAGTTGATGAACAGTTGATGAGTTTGACTAATGCAGCAAGGAATATAAGGAATCCCTGAGATTAATTGCTGCATTGCAGTTACAGTAAAGTGAAGTAAATGAGCAGATTGTGCAAATAAAACAATACATAGATAACTTGAAAGCATCCCAAACTCAAAGTCTGTTCAATGAGCTCATAGAATGTGAATCTTCTAAAGCATTGCAACCCTCCACAACAATCGATTTGATTGGTGATTATTATGTCACATCAAGAACAGCAACAAAAATTACCTGCAGTAAAACAAAATAAAAGAAATACATAAAAATTAATAAATATATTAGGCAAGTTCAAAAGTTAATTGAAACTAAAATTAATGTCAAAAATTATGTAAATGTATGCATGTAAAGAAAAGCAATAATAAAAAATAAACTTATATTATATTCAATTGAGGTGGAAAATATGAATAACTGTTATGAGACTGATGTAAATTGTCTAAATTCAATAATTTTATCACTTAAAATTCCCTACAAATCTTATCAAATATATGCATCGGCTAAGGATGAGATAAAATAACGCATATTGGCCATTAATGATCTGGTAAATTCATGTTAGTATAATGAGAAGCGCTTTGACTCCTTAATAAACAACAGAGTGAGTATCAGCGCTACATACTAGGTTCATCGGGAACAATATGTGTAAATAATAATGATAACAGTAAGGTCTCATTATTTTCACCTACACTCTGTGACAGTGCCATGACGAAGAATATTAACTTAAAAAGTAATTTAAATATTTAAAAAAATAAAGTTATTTTGTATTGTGATGACATAGGCAAAAATTTGGGCATGATGTTAAATAACTGTTTAAAAGGACATCTGGTAAGAATTATTGTATGCCTGGATCATCCTTTAGTCATATAATGAATAATGTTTTAACTAGTAATTTTGCCCTAATAGCACATTAATAATTCTTTTTGGGAGAATGTAAATAAAACTCAATTATTAAAATATATTGTTTTGATTTATATAGGAGAGGCGGCAAACGAGCATACGGCTTACCTGATGGTAAGTGATTACCGCCGCCCATGAACAACTTTTACACCAAAGGAATTGCAGGGACGTTGCCGGCCTTTAAAAAAGGCGTAAGCTCTTTTCTTGAAGGTACCCAAGTCGTATCGGTCAGAAAAAATCGCCGGTGCAAAATTATTCCACAGAGAGGTCGTACGCGGGAGAAAACTCCTAGTGAAGCGTACAGTGGTGGACCGCCAAACATCCAGATGGTGTGGGTGGTATCTGGAGTTTTGCCCCGATGTGCGTTCGTACAATTTGGTGACTGGGATTAATCCGAACAATTTCTCAGAGCACTCCCCTTTGTAGATGCGAAATAAAATGCAAAGGGATGCAACATCTCTTTGCGTTGGATGCGGTCAAATGGAAGGCGCTGGCACTGTGGGCCCCAGCACAGAGATGTGAACAATATTTCATTTAAGGCTGAACCTGTGCCTTGTAAAGTTGCAGGCGGTGTGCCGGTATGAAATACTGTCCCGCTCTGTTGAGCACGCCAAGCTTTTTAGTGGCAAAGGAATGAATCGTATTTGGGCCAGTCAGCTTATTGACATTACATAATATATCAATAAATTACTCGAATTAGTAATTCAAGTTCATCATTAAATTGTAGACAGACACTGCTAACCTTAGACGTCGCCCGCGACAGCATACAAGTGAATCAGTGAAGTAACATCCTATCTATTGCTCTCCGAATGTACACGGTAAATCGAGTTGACTCGGTAACTCTAGTGCAAGCGAGCTCGAGTAAAATTAATTTTCACTCGATTAAACAAATTCACTCGATTCAATAGAGTGAAAACAGAGCTTGAGTTTCATCACTAGTGTAATAATAAAGTCTGTGATGGTTATTAAACTTTTTTGTTTAACTTGTTGGTTTCCATGACAAGACAATTAAATATCATCTCATCGATGCACAAGTGTATGGATACATGAAATATACATTATATTCGTATCATAATATGGATATTATCATGCAGGTTGGCCAAATGTTAATATTTCAAATTATGTATTTCTATTCTATATATTATATATGTATTACAAGTTAAATTTTCCACATAGAATTTTACAAAATCTATAATTTGTGTTTAATTACCTAAAACAAATGACAAACACAGGTATGAAAACCTTATTGGTATGTCAAAAGTGACAATATTTTAAAATGTTATGTTATAAGAAAATATAAATTAAATATTACATAGATATTACATAGGGGGATGAGTCGCTCGCGTCCGTAGGCTTCGACCACCTAATTCTAGGCCCACCCTACACGTGTCCCCCGGGTGGTGCTAAACGAGCGACAAAGCCGAAAGAACTGACTCGGCTCCTTGCCGTGTGGTAGCGGCGTAAAAAATACCACAACTTATTTCGCACCATGAGGCATAAAATTAATGAAATGGCCCCGAGTTCCCGGTGCCCCTTTAATGGGGCAGGGGTGCGAAGAATCTCCGGGAGGAAAACCGGCGACGAGGTTCGCCACCCGTCACGTTCTGTCTCCCGGAGGGGCGAAAAGTGGATTGCGGAAGCCCGTCTAGCTACATTGAATGTATGTGGAGGAATGAATGATAAGATGGATGAAGTATGCGATATGATGTATGATAGAGGAATAGACGTGTTATGTGTAAATGAGACGAAACGGAAGGGAAAGGATGCCACTACACATGGCATGTATACCACGTACTGGTCTGGTGTAGACGAGACCGAGCGGGCATGCCAGGGAGTCGGTATCATCCTTTCAGAAAGAATGGGTCATTGCGTGAAAGAGTAAGAATGTGTAAGCCCGAGACTGCTATGGATACGAATGAAAGTGGGCTTAAAGGAGTTGTTTGTTTTAGGGGTCTACGCAGCAGACATGTCTAAGCCCACTTATATCCGAGAGCAGTTTTGGGAGTTGGTAAGGATGGTACTAATGAAATGCAAGGTTAATGAAAATGTTGTGATATTAAGCGATTTTAATGGAAGGGTTGGGGTGAGGAGGCTTGGTTATGAAAGGATATTGGGAACGTATGGTGATGAAAGTATAAATGAAAATGGTGAAAGCCTTCTCGCCGTATGCGTGGAAAAGAATATTGTTGTGACGAACACTTTCTTTCGTCATAAGAAGATTCACACGTATACATGGGAAAGAGGTGATGATAGAAGTATGATAGATTTCATAATTGTTGATGAAAGAATGAGGAGCGCGGTGGTAGATACAAGGGTTTACCGGGGCTCTAACGTAGGGACGGATCATTACTTGGTCTTATGCCGAATTAATGGTCTTTTCAGACGTTGGAGGCATCGGACATCTGTGTCTACCACTGCGTTACAGCGTATAAGAACAGAGACGTTACAAGATGAAGGTGTGAAAGAGAAGTTCAAATGTAGATTGAGAGAAAATGTAAGTGGTATGGCTGAATTGTGTATGAATGATTTAGACTTGGAGACTGTGTGGTATAATGTCAAGAAAGGTTTAGTGGATGCAGCTACCGAAGTATGTGGTGTAAGTAAGAGAACGATTGAAAGGAAAAATAACACGTATGGTATGATGAGGTACGGATGGAAGTTGAAGCAAAGAAGAAAGCATGGCTAGGTTTACTAGCAACCAAGGCTAGTAATTCTAGCAGTATGAATGATGATATTGAAAGGAAAAAGGCAGTTTTTAGACATCTAAATAAGAGAGTAAAAGAAGTTGTTGAAAGGAAAAAGCAAGAAAGAATGGATGAGAATGATAGAAGAATATCGGATAACTTCCAGGCAAACATTAAAATGTTCTGGAAACTCGTAAGAACTACCAGGGGACATTCACAACAGCCTATAATGAATGCTATACGAGACCAGAATGGCTGTATTCTGAATGACGAAGTTTTGAGTTTAAGGAGATGAAAGGAATACTTTGAAAGCGTGTTTATGAGTGATGAGATGTATGAATTAAATGAAATAGAAATTCCGAAAGAAGAGGAAATAGATAGAGATATAAGTATAAATGAAATAATGAAAGCAATGAAAAGTATGCAAGCAGGTAAGGCAGCCGGTTATGATAGAGTATCTCTCGAAATGCTAAGGGCTGGAGAAAGAGTGGTGGCAGACCTGCTGTACACCTTGTTTAATTTATGTTGGGAACTTAAGCGGGTACCGGAAGACTGGTGCAAAGCCGTGATAGTCCCAATATATAAGGGAAAAGGATCACAGCAGGACTGTAAAAACTACCGTGGTATCAGCCTTCTTAGCATTGTGGGAAAACTGTATGCTAAGGTACTAATTGAAAGAGTTATGAAAGAAACTGATGGAAAAATTTGGGATGTGCAAGCGGGATTTAGAAAGGGAATGGGATGTACGGATCAGGTCTTTTTCATGCGCATGATCGCGGAGAAGTTTTTGGCCAAAAACCAAAAAGTTTTTTGTGCGTTCATAGACTTGGAGAAGGCTTATGACAAAGTGGACAGGGATGTGTTATGGCAAACACTGAACTCATTTGGGTTGACCGCTGGTCTGATACAGGCATTGAAGTCTCTATATAGGGACTCTAGTGCTTGTGTCAGGATCAACGGGGCCTACTCGGACTGGTTTGGCATCCATAAAGGTGTCAGACAAGGCTGTGTGGCTTCCCCGTGGTTGTTCAACCTATTTATGGACAGTTGTTTGGAAAATTTGAAAGTAGAAGAATGTGGGTTAAGAATGGGTGAGTTAACCGTCAAATGCCTTTTGTACGCCGATGATCAAGTCATACTTGCATCGTCGGCAGCCGAGTTGCAAATGATGGTTACATTAATGAACAGGACATTAAAAGAAAAGGGAATGAAAGTGAACGCAAGTAAGACGAAAGTTATGTTTTTTGAAAGAGAAGACAGCAAAACGATATGTGAAATAAGAATAGAAGGGGAGTTGGTAGACCAAGTAGATGAGTTTGTATATTTGGGATGTGTGTTTAGCAGGGATGGTAGATATGATAAGGATATAGAACGACGAGTGAATGCAGGAAACAGAGTGAATGGGGCTCTACAATCTATTGTGAAAAGTCAGAATGTGTCCAAAAAGGCACGTATGGCAATTCACAATGCTGTGTTAGTACCTACTTTAATGTATGGTAGTGAAAGTTGGGTGTGGCAGAAGAAGCATGAGAGTAGAATAAATGCTGTAGAAATGCGGTCATTAAGGAGTATGTTAGGGATGAAGGTGAATGACAGAGTGAGAAATTGTTTAATAAGAGAAGAAAGTGGTTTGCAAGATGATGTTGTGACCAGCATTAAGAAAGGAATGCTTCGGTGGTTTGGCCATGTAGAAAGAATGAATGAGGAAAGAGTGACAAAGCAAATCTATGTTGCAGAGGTGAACGGCATTGTCGGGAAGGGTCGCCCTAGGCGAAAGTTTATCGACCAAATTGGCGATATATTAAAAATGGGCCATATCAAGAGTACATTTAACCGACGAGCGTGTATGCGTAGGTATATGGATGTGGAGGAAGCGAGAGAGGTGTGTCAGGATCGTGCCAAATGGAAGTCCATAATCTCTGCCTACCCCTCTGGGTGACAGGCGTGCGTGTTTATGTATGTATGTATATTACATAGAATAAATACACAAAACAAGTTTTTGTGTATGTTAAAAGGAAACTAGAATCTAAGGGTCGAGGAATTTAAGGAAGCTTCTTTATTTGATGTAGCTTCATGGGCTTTGAAGAGCAATTCATTAAATTGCATTTAGGTAAAAATACATTATGTATTCAGCAAGTTGCTCCATATAACTTGACAATACTTAGTGGCTTATTTGGTAGTCCAGACATGGATCCTGAATTGCCAGTCATAGTAGATATATATTATATATTGTACATATATTTATGTATTAAAAAGTAGTAAGTACTTGTACCAGCACCAAATATACAGTTTGCATAAGTATTGTGACTTAGTTAAGCCATTTTTATTGTGTAATGGTTATATCATTGATGTTTTAGACCATATCCTGCGAATCCATATCCATATCCATATCAGATTCTTCTATTAGGCTTAGAATGATGTGTTGTAAAATCTGCAGAATGGAATATTAAATTTTATTTTCACTGGTTTCATGTAGGAGAAAAATATATAAAAAATTATACATTTTTCTCCTACGTGAAACCAGTGAAAATAAAAAGTCAGACAACTATTACATAGTCAAATAATGTTGATGTAAATCCATAAGTACTATTTTTGTATTTAAACAACTGGAGCTAATTAATCATGTATATTTTATAATAATTTCTTATTTATTTAACATATAGGCAGAGTTAACAAAATTCTGACAGAAATATGGAAATATAGTTTATTGACATTAAAGGAGTCTTATGCCATATCTCTTACTCGTATTATTGAAAATGTCCTTTTAATTCCAAACAATATCATAAATTGACATGTTTTTTGACTTTATAGTATTTGCAATGTAAAGCAATACATATATAAACATAGTCTCCACAAGCTGTTTAGAATGAAATAAATATAGAAAAAATAATATATTGATAACATTGAGTTATATGTACTGCGTACTAGAGAAGCCATTCCAAATAAAAATTGTGTCCTAAAATAAGATATTAATATAAAATAAATATAAGAATTTAATATAAAATATCTTAATTTAATCTAAACAAACATATTTCTAAATAAAATGTAATAATTATTATTTTATGGAATTCACAAATCTTCAATTTACGCAATATTTAGTTTGTATGGATTGCACTACAGTTCAGTTGAACATAGTCAATGTTCGGAATAGCTTCTCTAGAACGTAGTACATATAACTCAATGATTGATAAGAATTAATATTTAATACAGGCACTTTTTTCAATAGCCATTAACTTTTCAGGTTGATCGCTGAGAACATATCTATATGCCTTGCAAGCTAAAATCTTGCAGAGCTGCAGTAGGTAATATTATAAATGTACATAATATTACCTCTAAGTCATCTTGGCTTTAATCATATTACTTAAATAGTATTTAGGATGTATACGCACAATCAAAGAGAACATATAAAAAGTAGCATCCATACCACATTAATTTGAGCACAGACTGGTACTATAGTTTGCCGAAACTACTAAAAAGATTTTCCATCGATCTTAAAGTATCTATAAATGCTGAATGTACCTACAACTTTGTTTTATACTAATAATTATTATTGAAGAGTGGACCATATTAAATTATAAAACTGGTGAAACTTATAGAAAATCGCTTTTAGTTTGTTTTTTGGTTATAGAAAGATTCATGTTTATTTGCTAATTTCTCAGT
Source organism: Parnassius mnemosyne (assembly GCA_963668995.1). Taxonomy (NCBI): domain Eukaryota; kingdom Metazoa; phylum Arthropoda; class Insecta; order Lepidoptera; family Papilionidae; genus Parnassius; species Parnassius mnemosyne. The sequence continues at coordinate 8,761,487 of CAVLGL010000001.1, read as the reverse complement.
ACTCCGTTTTGATACGGTAAAAGTAATATTACAAGTACAACGCCATCTATTACGTTCTTTGTGAGAAAACATCCTTTTTTTACTTGAAGGAAAACATATTTTTTGTTTGCTTTGTTTTAAGTATAAATATATTATAATAGGACGTTTTTTTACACACGAATCTTTTTATTACTATTTCTGAGATTTTATGGCGCCATTAAACAAATTTGAATCTACATTTCAAAATAATAATCATAACTTTCGATAGAATTAACCAATTTCAATAAAACAAAGAATAAATGAACTCGATGATACGTTTTATGATTTTCTTATGGTTTTTATTGAAAAAAAGATGATAAACAAACAGACAGAACGTCAGATAGTGCAATTCTAAAAGTTATAAAAATGTACTTATGTAATGATTTTCAGTCCCCATAATAATTTTAGTCACAAATTAATATACTATAAAATGTACAGAAACAGACACAACATTTTATCACCATTTTTATTAACTGTATAGATCTTAAGAGAGATGGCGCTGCTAACATAAATTCTAAAAATAAGAGATTAATTGACGCGATTGATACAATAAAAAAAATAAAAGAAGTGATAAATCAGTGCCTTCATAGTAAGGAAAAAAACTAATCCTCGCCGAAAAACGAAATTGTAAATAGCTCTTTTAAAATTTGATTTACCACATAGAGTACCTACTCGGCGGTAAAAAAATGAGATTGTCAACACGCAGTAGGGCAGCGTGCAATATTAAGATTAGAAGCAAATATGAAACTCATCTACAGGAAAAAACCTTAACCTGCCTTTTTGTATCACATATGTGCAACACCACCATCTATCGATGAAATTGGTTAACTATTGTACTTTAGATTTAGATAATAAGGTTAATATACATTTTTATGTAATAGTTTTGTTTACTGCGCTTTAGATATATTTATATCATTATAGAACATAATTTTACATTTGATTGTGATTTATAATGATATCAATTTAAAATGTACTTGATGACTCATCCAACGCCACTTTTACATACCTATACTTTGTACTCACACTTCAGAATATTTGTCATAACTTTTGATGAAATGAACTGATTTCAATGAAATAAAGACTAAATGTAACCCGAAGATACATTTAATAATTTCTTTAACGATCCTTATGATATAAATTAGTACTTTATGCGTGATACGTTAACAATCAAACAGACAGACAGACAGAAAAATCTAAACTGGTAGGAATGTATTTAATTACTTATTTTTAATACCTCTCAATCGCTTTTATTACAAAAATATAAAATGTACAGATATCTGCTATTTACATTTTTATTATATGTATAGATAACTTCTCATGTAATAGCAATTTAAACTCGACATTTAATTTTTATAATTATAATACTAAAATTAATTTAATAGACATAAATAATAAGGAAATGTTTTACTAGAAATAGGTATTACATATTCAAGTATAATTTAAGACAGATAGCAAAATATGTTAACTGAGCCAAGAGGTACTGAGGTAACTGGGTAAGAGGCATGATGCATTTTTGATGATAACGAAGTACTCGTTAGCATGTGGATCCTTACTCTGTCATGCATTAGCTTTCATCTGTGATTGGATGCAAATTCTATTAATTTCATTATTCCCATTTATCCCTAGTTCTGTTTTTTCTAGAAATCCCGTCATTTAATGCAATCAAGGGGCGTTTTGAAGATTGAAAGAAATCTTTTTTTTGTGGTTTCCTAGCTACTCCCACGAAAAAAAAATAGAGTTGAAACATTTAATATCAGCACAAATGCGAAGAAAAAAAAGCAAACTGTGACAAAAGAAGACTCCAATATTATATAAATTGTTGAAGAAGCTTTTGAGAAGAGATTTTCGAATCCCCTTTTTAATCGCCACTCTTTATACAGTAGCCGTAGATGCTTCTGAAAGATATTTATGCTGGGCTATGTTACCCAAATAATGACTGAGTTAGTAGGTGATATAGACATAGCTGTATTGTTCTCAGGTAGCGGATTGCTAGTTAATAGTTGCTTTATTCATATCAGGTATAGTAATCAGATTTTTCAAAAGAAGGACAGTATTATTATGGTTAGGTGCTATATCTGCTGCATTTATGTTTATAGTAGGTTTATCAGTAGTTGTAAGAACTAACTTACCACTAAACATAAAATAGATTACTCTATTGTTACTACTTTTACACAGTTTTACCTCTCATATCGGAGTTATGCCCGCAGCTTTTACTGTAACAACAGAAATATTCCCTCTGAACCATAGAGGAATAGGATTACTAATAACTGGTATTACTTTCACACTGTTTTACGCTGTCACCATAAAATCACTCCACTGATGATAGAAAAATTTGTATTGGAAGTACTTATTTCAATTTCGGTCTATTTGTTACAATTTTTTTAATATTTTTGTATGTTATACTACCCAAAACAGAAAACAAAACACTGCAAAAATTGAAGATGGAATTAAACATGTTGTAGGAAATGAAGCTGATCTAGAATTGATTATTTCGAATGATCCAGATAAAAGTATTATGGCGGGTTTTAAATGTTAATGATGAAATATGGAAATATTAATAAAAATATGTAGACATTTTGAAAATCTTTGAAAGTGCTACTTGTACAAAATGTATAACAGCATAATAGCATTAAGTCTGAATTGAATTGAAATCAAAAGACTTATTTAAAATAAAAGTTACATGTTACGGGCACAGTTAGTTAAAGGCTATTACTAACAGAAAACTGCAGCCAACTTTAAACAAAGAAGGCTTCGGATGTGTTGTTACCACCTCAGTATTAAGATGGACTGAAAAAAAAATGATGTAGTATTTAAGATTTATAAAACATTGAGGAAACTAGTCGATATTATTTCTAACCAGTGCAGTGAGCTTATTTCAGATATATCTAAGAAACATACCATATAATATGATAAGTTAGCAAACACGTTAGGTTGGCATTTAAAATGAATGCACAAATACATGACTTATACCCATGAGATATATAATAATAATAGCCTTCTTAATTCCTCGGTTCAATATAGATGTTTCCAAGATAAAAACAACATGAACAGTAGAATAGAGGTACACTTTTTGCATAATAATATGTTAAGTTCTGAAATGAAAACTTTACGTTTTCTTATAGGATAAGGGTGACAAACGAGCACACAGTCCACCTGATGGTAAGTGGTTGCTGCGGCCCATAGACATCTACATCTATCCTCTATTAGAAATCAAAATGTAGATGCGTTGTCACCCGTGAGGACTAAGATGGAATGCCTCATTTCCAGTAAAACGGACCTCCGGCCACCTGCACTCAGCAAACGAAACGCAGAGGTAAACCTCTACTTCACGCTGGTTTTCTGTGAGGTCGTGGTACCACCTCGGTTCAAGCCGGCCCATCCGTGCGACAGTAAAAGCTGCCGCGTGGCTCTACCACTGTTAAATATGTGTATTTCTTTTTATTTTAGATTATAAATAAATAAAACACATCATTAACAATTACAATATTACTTTATTTAAGAGCCGTGGTAGCGCAGATGGTTGGCGCTCGCTGTAAGTTTTACAGAACGCGAGCAACCCGGGTTCGATCCCCGGCGGCACCAATGACATTGTTAATTTCAATTTTTGGTGCTGATTTACACGTGGCTAAGCGGTAAAGGAAAACATGTCTAGTATGTCTGAGAAATAAGAAAAAAAAATATTTCGAAGACATGTGAATTTTGCCAACACGCATTGGAGCTGCTCGGCGGATATCTCCTTGACCTAAAACCCTCTCAGAAATGAGAGGAAGCCTGTTTTCAGCAGTGGGATGTATATAGGCTGTAACTTCAACATTAACTTTTATTTATTTTCTATATCTGCCCATGACGCAAATTAAATTCACGGTATTAACGGGTCTAATTCATCCCAACAAAGGAAACTTAATTTTTTATGCGTTTCCTTACAAATCCCATGACCGTTTAACCGCACTTTTTGCAATATTATGATATTTATTTGTTTATATAACTTCATGTATGCAGTAATATATAGGCGATCTTAATATCATCTGAGACATTTTTACCCATTGAAGTAGTATAGAGATAAAAAGAGGTATGTGTAAAAAATTGTTAAAGTAAAATAAATAGAGTAAACTTATCTATATATTATATACTAGCTTTTTACCCGTGGCTTCGCTCGCGTTAGCTTGAATTTAGGTACATTATTACGTGCTGTTTCGTGCCAAATTTAGCAAAATTCGATCACTTCTATTAGAAGTCGATGATTGGTATTTGGCATAGATATAATATACTGGAACACGTGAATATATATGTCTAGAAACACCTAATATTTTTATATCGGGCGTGTATTCTGATGTATCCATAAGAAAAGTTAATTGTCTTGGAATCAAAATGTTTCATTATTATTTACATTTTACTCTTTACATTCATTCATAATTAAAGTTAATTTAGTTTTAACAAAATAGTGATGACTTTCATAGTCTTCTATCATTTTACGGCTTAATGTTTAATTGAGATTATTTATACATATCATTGGCCCTATTTCAAATTGATTGGCACCATAAAATAGATATAGATATTTTTTTTACGTTCGAGTAGTCTTCAAAATTTCATAAATGCACTTCTATAATTATGTATACTACACATGGAATAAATCTTATGTTACGGATTTTATCACGTTCAATTTCAACTTTTTTTACGTGGGATTTTTTTTACGCATCTTTGGAAGAAAGTTCCATAAAAACCCACGTAAAAACATATAGTTGATATGAACTACCGACGTTCCGGGAAGTCGAAAGCATGATAACGTGTTTAGTATGTTCCTAATAATTATATCGGATCTGATAAACAACAAATCCTTGCAATAGAACACCGATTCCTACCAATGATGATTCGCGAGGCTAATGAAATTAGAAGAAAAACATTCTAATTTTAATATGGAAGATGGCTGAGCGCTACCATCTGCTAAGGACCCCATAATTAATAAAATTAAATTAAAACACAAAAATACTACTGCATTTATTATATTCTACTCTAGTCTTATTCTATTCTATTCTAACTATGATATCAGCTCGTCAAAAACCGCAGCCCTCCCGTGACCATTGGTGCTGTAAGGTGCCCAAAACATCGGGAATTAAAAAGGTTAAAATTAAATGCGATAAAATCCTTAAAATTATTTTTATTCCTAATAAGTTACTACTACTACACTCATGAACGGGAGTATAAAAACTTTCGTACGGTCCGTCCCATTTAGCTTGAAGCTTAGGAGATTTCCCTTTGCTGCGAACTGGATTGTGTAACCACACTAGTGAACCTTCATCAAAGCCCTTGTTGTTCATTTTGCGGTCATACCGTGTTTTCATCTTCTCAGACGTTTGCTGGCCCGTCTGTCTGACGTGCTCATAAATGTCATTCATTTTGTTCCGCAAGTCATTTGCATAATCGGTTATACTGCGTGGGGCATCGGGTGGTATTCCGGTGATCAGGTCTGCAGGCAGCCGCAATTCTCTCCCAAAGTTTGCAAAAGCTGGTGTCACTGATGTACTTTCGTGAACAGCGCTTCGATATGACAACAAAAACGGTTGTATGTGCCTGTCCCAGTCTCGTTGCCGTTTTTCCACAACTTTTGCTAGGTACCTTTCCAATGTCTGATTAAATCTTTCTACCATTCCATCAGATTGTGGGTGGTAAGAAGTTGTTCGTGTTTTCTGAGTACCCATAACTCGGCAAGTTTCCTGGAATATTTGAGACTCAAAATTCCTTCCTTGATCGCTGTGAATCTCTAAAGGTACTCCAAAACGACAGAAGACTTCATGAACTAGTTTATCTGCAACTGTTGAAGTTTCTTGATTTGGAATGGCGAAGACTTCTGGCCACTTAGTGAAGTAATCCATCACTACCATGAAATACTTGTTACCACTTTCAGTTTCTGGAAACGGCCCCGCAACGTCAATGGCTATCCTCTCCCATGGTGCACCAACATTGTACAATTTCAATGCGCCTCTACTACGAATTTGAGGTCCCTTTACAGCCGCACAACTTGTACATTTGCGGCACCAGTCCTCGACATCGTCACGACAGTGGACCCAGTAAAACCGTTCTCGGATCTTCAGGAGAGTTCGTTTAACTCCCAGGTGGCCTCCTGAACAACCACTATGGTACAGCTGTAGAATATCCGGCACTTTAGCCTTAGGGACAACCATTTGCAAATGACACCTGTCTCCCCGACCATTTTCCCATTTACGGCACAGGACTCCATCCTGAATCAGCAAGCTGTCCCATTGGGCCCAATAGCTTTTCGTGGTCGAACTCATTGCTGAGACGTCGCTCCACTTGGGCTTAGGAGCACTAGCCTTCATCCATTCCAGAATCGGCTTAATGTCTGAATCTTCCTGCTGTGCATGTTGTAGGCTGTCCTTCCACTCATTGCTGAGCTGGTCTGTCCTGAGCATTCTCACAGATACCACTTCCTTACCCTCTTGCCTAGTACAATGCTTGCAATCTTCAGGGCAAGGTCTTCTTGACAATGCATCTGCATTGCCATGAGATTTCCCGCTGCGATGTTCGATTACAAAGTCGTATTCCTGCAGTAGTTCTATCCATCTCGCAACTTGTCCTTCCGGATTTTTGAACTGCAATAGCCATTTCAGTGCAGCATGGTCAGTTCGTAAGTGGAATTTCCGCCCTAGAAGATATTTGCTAAAATGCTGCAAGGACTTTACCACAGCAAGCAATTCCCGTCTTGTGACACAATAGTTCCTTTCCGGCTTTGACAACGACTTGCTGAAGTACGCTATCACAATCTCTTGATCACCATTCCGTTGAGACAACACACCACCAAGTCCTATATCACTTGCGTCTGTGTCAACTATGAATTCCTTGCCCGCATCAGGGTACCCCAAAATAGGTGTTTTGCACAGACGGTTCTTGAGCTCCTGGAATGCAATATCGCAACTTTCATCCCAGCAGAAATGTCGCTTCTCCTCGGTTAGCTTGTGCAGAGGTTTGGCTATATCTGCAAAGTTCTTCACAGATCGCCGATAATAAGAGCACAAACCCAAAAATGCTCTAACCTGTGTCTTGTCTTTTGGGACCGGCCACTCTTTGACAGCAGCAATTTTCTCTGGATCCGTGCGGATACCTTCTTCCGACACTACATACCCCAAAAAACTAACTTGCCGTTTGAATAGTGAGCACTTCTTTGGACTCAACTTGAGGTTGGCACTCTGGATCTTCATGAGCACGCGTTCCAGGTTTTGAAGGTGTTCCTCAAACGTACGGCCTACGATGATGATGTCATCCAAATAGACCAGACAAGCATCTCCAATTAGCCCGGTAAGTACAAGCTCCATCAACCTTTCAAACGTTGCTGGAGCATTGCACAATCCAAACGGCATGACTTTGAATTGCCACAGACCCTTTCCTGTGGAGAATGCAGTTTTCTCCTTGTCCTTAGGGTCAATTTCAACCTGCCAGTAGCCACTTTTCAGATCTAGCGTACTAAACCACTTTACGCCTGTAAGCATGTCCAGCGTGTCATTAATTCTTGGCAAGGGATAGCTGTCCTTCTTTGTAACGTCGTTCAGGCGGCGGTAGTCAACACAAAACCGCATGCTGCCGTCCTTCTTCTTTACCAGCACCACAGGTGAACACCATGGACTAGATGAAGGTTCAATAACACCATCCTTCACCATTCCCTCAATCATGGTTTCCACTTCCTTTTCACGTGCTACAGGCAATCTTCTTGGCCGCTGACGAATAGGCAATTCTTGTCCTGTGTTTATTTTGTGTTGAACTAAGCCAGTCTTTCCTATGTCAGCTTCGTTTGACGAGAAAACATTGGCGTACTTGAGTAACAACTTCTTCGCCTTGACCATCTCATTCGGGGAAAGAACGCTGCGACAGTCTTCTAAAAGTGTGGTCGCTATCGTTTGTCCATCCTTGCTGGGGGTCCCGGTCGATAGATATTCGCATCGACGCAACCAATCCACTTCCTCACTAGTACCAACCAATGTGCCTTTTTCTATAATCTGTTCCTGATCACAAAGGTTCAACACACGTACTCCTGAGATGTCGGTGGTTCTGACCAAGGTTCGAGCCACTATCCATGGAAGGTCATTGTCTACCCTTTCCACGAGTACACAACGATGGGCTTGCCCAGGACTCTGAGGAAGACTAACCGGCACAATCGTTTCCGATCTCGGCGGAAGAACAATCTTCTTAAGGCTGTACACATTTCCTGGTAACGCCCCTTCCATGAAAAGTTCTTCTTGTCCACATTTCAAAACACCTTGCTTAACGTCGATCTCACAACAATTCTTCCTCATAAAGTCTAGGCCCAGGATGCAGTCGTCCATTATATCAGCCACGATGACATTATGCCGGTAGATCATGTTGCCTAGCTTCAACTCCATCTCCTTCTCTCCACGGACGGGTATGCGCTGACCAGTGGCTGTCACCAAATTAATGCGTTCTCGGTTGTATGCGGAGTCACCAAGGAACCGACTTATAAGTTGGGAACTGACAACCGTGCGAGAGGCTCCAGTGTCTATGGTCAGTTTACATGGCGTTCCGTTGACTTCGCCCTTGATGATTAGGCTGTTCCCATCATGAGTTTGTGAGATCGAAATCCTTGGGGCTCTTTTAACATCAGCCAGCACCCGCCAGTTTCCCTGCTGCTGCTGGGCGGTGCTATTATCCGCACTACCCTCTCGAGATCGATCACCTTCCCTTTTTACAGTTCGCTTAGGGCAGCTGGATCGAAGATGGCCTCTTTCTCCACAGCCGTAGCACCTAGGGCTGTAGCTTTTATTGCGGTCCTGAACTTTAGCTGCTGCAACCTCCCTGACGCGGTGGGAACGATGATCCTGCCGCACGGCTTCCACCTCCAGTGCATGGGTCAAGGCGTCCTTAAGCGTCTCGTGGTGCCCGAGCCTCACAGCAGCTCTGACTTCAAGGTCGCGGATGCCGTCGATGAATGTCTGCACCAGGTTCCCTACAATAAGCGCAGGTACAGACTGGTACGCTTTTCGAACCAGCTTCTCCACCTCAAGGGCCCACTGCTGCAGGTTTTCGTTACTGCGTTGCACGCGATCTTTGAGCTGCGCACGAAAGACGTGTTCCAGGTGAGCGTCGCCATATCTCGCCTCCAATGCCTCAAGGAGCTGCTCGTAAGTCACTTCCTTACCGAGAGCTTCCAGAACAGTTAATGCCTGGTCGCGCAGGCCTAGGGTGAGAGCAGTCATGGCCTGACTTTTATTCCAGCCGTTCGCTTTCATGACAGCCTCGAACTGGATTTTATAGGCCGACCAGGAAGAAGTCCCGTCGAACGGTGGCACTTTGAATCCACGTAGCGAAGGTGTTGTAGCTACCACGGGAGCTGTAACTCCATCCCCAAGTTTGAGGTCGTCCAGCGTTTTCTTCACATCAGCCATCACGTTGTCAACCCGATTGTTCACTTGGTCGATTCGGGTTTCAGCTTCCGACAGGCGGTTGTCATGTTGAGCAACCCTATCCTTTACCTCCTTTATCTCTTTCCCGAAGGTAGCGTGAAGGTCCTTCCTGAGGAGCATCTGTTCTTCCATACCGCGCTGCAGCTGCTCTTCCAGCCGACGGGTCTGTTCCTCCTATCGGCGGGCCTGTTCCTCCTGTCGGCGGGCCTGTTCCTCCTGTCGGCGAGCCTGATCCTGCAGCATCATTATCAGAGCACCTAAGTCAGGTGCTGCAGATGCAGGAGCTGCTGACGGGCCAGCCTCCGTGGTTAGCAACTGGCCCTCCGACGTTTGCGGCGTTGCATTACCAAATCGTCTCTGGTCCGTCTCCTGTTGGCGTTGACTTCGGGTACGGATACCCTCCGTGTCGTCTTTAGGTAAAATCGGCATATTTGATCCCACTTCTGACACCAATTGTTACGAACTTGGGGTTCGAGACAATTAAAAACTGCCGATTGAATTACCAAAATTGACACTTTTATTACACAACACTAATTACAATCTAAAATCACACTAATAATAAAACACAGTTCGCCGCTATTTCGCTTCGAAGTATTCTCTTGTATCGCCAATTCAATACTGACCCGGTCGTGGTCTATACCGGTCTTATATAGGGCCTCAGATAGTTTCCAGAACCTTCTACTGTAGCGACATCTAGAATGTTCAAGTACATATCGGTCCCGAAATTTCTGGAAGGATCTCGACTCTCCTAGTTCTGCTACTCGACACTAGAGGGCGCTAGTGTGACTAGTGTTGCCATGTACAAGACATTAATAGTGGCGCGCAATACTTTCATTTACTCGACACTAGGGGGCGCTAGTGTAACTAGTGTTGCCATGTACAAGACATTAATAGTGGCGCGTAACAATATGAAGTGTTTGTTTGTAATGTCGAAATAACAGCTTTTTAATATATGCATATAAAAGTATATACGGTACTTGTAACAAAAACATGATTTTTAAAATTTTTGTCTGTCTGTCTTTCTGTCTGTCTGTCTGTTTGTTCCGGCCAATCTCCGAAACGGCTGGACCGGTTTTGACCGGACTTTTACTGGCAGATAGCTGATATTATAAGAAGTAACTTAGGCTACTTTTATTTTGGAAAAAGAATTAGGGTTCCGCGTAAAAATTAAAACACATGAAATCCAATCGTAATAAATTACGCGCGGGAGAAGTCGCGGGGAACAGCTAGTTATAATATAAATGAATACATGGTTGATACGCTTCCAAGCTGTTTCTAAAATAAATTTTGTAAATAGTTTGTACAGCATTTCTTATTGCATAATTTACTCTAAAATAGTCCTACTGGGGTTCTTGCTGGTTGTTCCCAGGACAAAGGCTTTTTCCCAAACCAGTGGTAAATGTAAAAAATTACTTTCAGTAAGAATTACTTGTAACCTGCATATTAAATAAATAAATAAACTACTTTTTTCTACTATATTCCATAATTTTCCATTTCATGTTCCATTCTACTCCATTCCATTCATTTTGATTTTATTTTTTTATAAAAGAATGGACAAACGAGCATGCCACTCACCTGATGGAAAGTGACTACCTCTGCCTATGAACAACCGCAATACCAAGGGAATTGCAGGTGCGTTGCCGGCCTTTTAGAAAGGAGTAGGCTTGAAAGTCCTTCAGACGTATCGGTGCGTAAAAATCGCTGTTGGTAACCAATTCCACTGAAAGTTTACAAAGAAGAAAACTCCTAGTAAAACGCACAGAGGTGGATCGTTAAGCATCCAGATGGTGAGGATGGTATCGTGAATTTTGACGCGATGTGCGTTCGTGAAATTTAGCGGCTGGAATTAATCCGAAAAATTCTTCAGAGTACTACCCGTGGTAGCTGCGATAGAAAATGCAAAGGATTCAACATTCTAACACAGCGCCGGTAAATCGAGCCGATCGAATCGAGAGGATACGAACCGCTTTGTGCTGGATGCGGGCAAGTGGAAGAAGCTGCCACTGGTGTGCCCGGCCCAGAGATGAGAACAATATTCCTTCTGAGGACGAACTTGCGCTTTGTAAAGTTGCAAGCCATGTTTCGGCATGAAATACTGTCTCGCTCTGCGGAACACGCCAAGCTTTTTAGAAACCAATTTGGCCTTCCCTTCCCAGTGATCACGAAACTGCACTCAATGCGATATCTAGACGCCAAGGATTCCGATGCTAGCTTAGGCAGCACAGGGATTGAAACTGAGAAGATACGACAAAGAGGTTCTTTTTAGCGGTAAAGGCACAAACTTGTGTCTTCTGTGGATTGAACTGGACTAGATTTAGTCGTCCCTAATCCAAAATTTTGTTTAGCAAAGACTAGACTTCAGTCTCAAGTTTGTCCCGGTAATCGGTGACGTTTTCCCGAGAAATATTATCACGACCGGTGTATAAGGCATCAACAATGCTGTCGTCTGCATAGCAATGAATTTTACCAGTTTGCAGCATATCATTGATATACAAAAGAAACAATATATATAGCACGCAGCCTTGTTAAACACCAGCGTTAGTACGCCTGTAGTCAGAGCATGCACCGTCTACTACGCCCTCAACGCTTCGAACAGCAAGGAAACTAGTGATCCAATTGCACAATTTCTTGGGAAGTCCATAGGAAGGTAGCTTCGAAAGAAGCGTTTTGTGCTATACCTGAAGACCTTCGCTATATCCAAACTAACGGCCAATGCCTTATATTTATAAAAATATATATTTATTTATATATTTATACATATATATTAATAAGTATATATGTATTACTTACTTAATATACCATTATATATTTTTATTTTATGGCTTAAATAAAAATAATGTTATTTTGTCAGCAAACCACACACGTTCTTATTGTTTTTCTTGCAATGCTGTCCAACCAAAGGTTGTCTGGAAGAGATCGCTCTTTGCGATGAGACCGCCCATTGTACCACATTTCTTTTTCTCATTTTTTGTTAATATATTTGTTATTTTTTGGCGTACAATAAAGTGTTATCTATCTATCTATCTATCTATCTATCTGAAATACTAAATAAATGACCAATTTGTGTCACTGAGTAAAATAAATTAATTATATTCGTTAAAAATATATCTTCGATGTTAAATAAATTTTATATTTAACATCGAAGCAATAAATACTCAAATTCATTTCAAGATTTCTTGTAAGAAAGTAAGAGTTTTGAAATTCTATCAACACCTTTCCTAAAATGTAGCTGAAATTCAATTATATAGCTGATCCGCCTCAGAATTATCTTCGTTCAAAAACACAAAATTAAATTATTGCTCTGTACACCAGTGTATGAAATCATAAGTAGAATCGCATAAAGATTACGCACTACGCTCAAAGTTGCTGAATAGTATGTTTACCTTGGAGAAATAGTCTAACTAGGTAAGTCAAACTTCAACCGGGAGGTCAATCAACGGCTTCACCTCGGCTTGGCAGTGTTCGGGATGTGGCAGGAAAAGGGGAGATCTCCCGCCGGGCAAGGTGTTCTGCCCGGGGAGTGGCCAACGTTCCGAGTGGTAGTTTGGAGCTATTCCATATATACTGCTTTAATTTCGGAACTTTGTCAGTGCGATTTAGGCTTCGATGTGTTTCGCTTGTGGCGCGATAACAGCGCCGCCACATCACCCCCTGCTTGAACCGGAGGTCGATAGTGCAGTCCGATTTCCGGTGCGTCCTTAATGCCGGTGAGGAATGCATGCTGTGTGCGTAAGGGCAAGTGACGCCGGTGCGAACGATGAGCCGGAGCAAGTGCCAGGTATTACCTTGTAGTCTGCAGTGAGTCGAGAAGAAGGCAAGCAATCTGCGAGAGTGCCGTGAAGCAGAGGCGAGCAGTAAGGCTCAGAGCCGTGCCGAACACTGTAACGCAGAGAGTAGCTTGAAAGAACAGGAAGCATTATTATTCCAGTGCTGCGATGGACCTTTATAAAGCTAGATGGCATGCAGAATGTAAAGACCGCTGACAATATCTGCTAGGGAGCGAATGAATGGGGTACTTGAGGACGAATACGAAGGTTTTGAAGTTGTAGTTTCCGAAGAATGTTGGTTGCGTGTTCAACTAAGTCGGGGTCACCACTGTGCTGGTGGAAGGAAAAGGGGAGATCTCCCGCCGGGCAAGGTGTTCTGCCCGGGGAGCGGCCAACGCTCCGAGTGGTAGTTCGGAGCTATTCTATATATACTGTTTTAATTTCAGAACTTTGTTAGCACAATTTAGGCTTCGATGTGTTTGCGCTTGTGGCGCGATGACAGTGCCGCCACAGGGGTATTACGAAAGATCTTCTCGTCAGGCACACCTAAAAACTTCAAAACAAGATTGTACAACCAGTGCGTGTTGCCAGTGATGACCTATGGATCCAAGACGTGGTCCTTGACCTCTGGTCGTATGAGGAAGCCATTCCATCCATCCTAGAGCAACACATGTATTTTAATTATTAAGCGTGGGTTATTAATTAAAATATTTAATAACGTGATATTAAGGTTGTGGTTATGTTATCGCAGTACAAGACATGTGGCTGAATGGCACACGGTTAGATATTGTGTTACTACGCAGAGACAGGATCGATTTTTCCAAATGACCGCCAGAAGACAACCCAATAGTTGCCCAGCGATTTTGTAGTAGTTGCACAGCGATGCAACTACTACAAAAGTTCCAGGAGGACCACATTGCGGTAGGCGGCTTTCGTGGTCTCGGGAGCATTTACCTTGGAATGAAGAACAATGGTCTTTGGTGGTCTATGAACCCCATCATCCACTTACTGGGACTGTTTGTTCGTTGATCACCATAACTTCTTATAAAAACTTTCGTATAGATGTTAATGCCTCATTAAAATGGAAGCTTTGGTGTCACAGGCAACTCGAATGTTGACATGATCATTAATCAGTAATGTTAACGTATAAAACGATACTGCTCGTGTCACGTGTCAATTATTTTCGGAGTAAATACTCCCAGAATAATTGATTATTATTTAATAACCTATGATTTTTTTTCTGATTCATTTCTGAACCAATGATGAAGTGCAATACGATTTAATTTATATATATAAATAAAATGGAAGTGTCTTTCTTGAATACCAAACTACATGCCTTATTTTGTAATGAGGGGGTTATTTGAATGCCATTACAACATTAATAACTATTTTTTTAACTTTTATCTGTTTTTTTTATTTCTGTCTGTTTATATGTCTGTACGGGCTAATCTTAAGAATAGCTGACAGAGCTATGCAAAGGGGGGTCTATGTGTAAGTTTACCTAAAAACCTTTAAGTTTGTTTTTTTGAAAAAACTGAAAAATTGTTAAAATTAGTAGTCATATAAAATAAAATAAATAGTCATAAAAATGCAGATTGGCATTTTAAGTCCTCCCTTTGTATCGTTACTTACAACCAATGCGATAAAGATTAAAAATAAATTTCACACAAGTACATTTTTGCCTGCTTGTGTTTATTGCCAAAATGTCGATAAATTCTACCTTTAACCCTTTTGCTGTCCCGTGCATAACATATATTTAGGTTATTTTTATTGTCTTACTATTGTGTTTGGAAACCGGACAGTGAGAGTGGTAAGGTAGGTAAGGTACACGAAAGACTATTTAAGAAATATTGATGGAAAAAATCGAACTAATTCCAGATTTTATAATTAAATATTATTTGAAACGTTATAAACTCATTAGACTACATCTGCTTTCACCGTATCATAGTCGGAGGCCTAGTTTTACTATGCCAAGCGGAAAATTAATTACATCCTAGTCGAGTCATAATCTGTGAAGCGGAGAACAGTCACTAAATTAAAGCTAGTCTAAAACCAGATCATATTTAATTAGAAAATTTTAACTGTTAATGCTTTAACTAGCCTGAATGACCTTGACGAAACGGCGATCGCAGAGATTTTAGCCGATGTCAATACCGTCTAGCAACTACGTTCTGTATTACTTATAAAAGTGCAAAGATTAATAGACTGCAGAGATGACAATTATATAAGTGACATACTGCCTGTTATGCCTGCGCATCACTGAGAATTATGTCCCGGTTACGCATCTTCAATTACATTGTGCTGTAGCTTTGTCCGGCAGGCGTCACGAGCTATCAAGTGTTCAAGTTTCAAGTATGTAAGAGTTTTTTATTATATTTGTTAAATCATATTTATTTGCATCGTATTAATAGATCTGGTTCAAAGCGTTCGCTGTAAATTTTCTCGGGTTTGATCCCCGACAGCACGAATGAAATTTGTAATTGCAATTTTCGTCAACACGCATTGGGGAAGCACGGCGGGCATTTCCTTGCCCTAAAACCCTCTCAGAAATAAAAAAAGAGTACTGTGCCCAGTAGAGGGACTTGTATAGCCTATTACTTTACTTTGTAGCAATATTTATATTCGTTTCAGATATAGAAGAGTACCTTATGCTGATAAAAATATCATGTGGAGGCGACGCAAACGTAAAACATATTTGTACCTATTATCTAAAACGTTCGAAATATTGTCAGTCATATCATACGCCACATTTTCAATAGAGCTTAGAACATTGCAGATAGGGCAAAAAAAAAAAATAATCCAAAATATTATGGGAATTATTTATTAATAATATATACATTTATAGGTATTTATAATAAAACTAATGAACAAGCTGCAAGGTTTAACTAATAATGTTTTTTGTAAACACAATCGTAAAATTCCTGTTTTAATTTTTACCAATGGTTAATTGATGAAACGTAGTCAAGATCACTTCATATAAAATATATTTAATTAAAATTGACACGTGACCTATTTGGCCTTCTACTTACAACTCGGCGGAAATTTTAAATGAAGATTCTGTCTTTTCACACAAGTATTGTTTACAACTGGCGTGGTTTCGAAAAGCCTGATTAAGTATCAGCGTTATATAATCAATGAAATACTGAACTTTTTTGAAATTTATTTTTTTGTTTATTTTTGTTATATCTTCTTAAAAACTGACGCCATCTCACTATTTTATTATTTGTTTTTTTTGTAACGCATAGGGATAAGTTAGACTAAGTTAGATTAACTTGGATAAGTTTATAATTTTTTCAACTTTATCACAAAATTTCCGCAATAAATTATTACCTTTTTTACAGTGATTCTCTCCTCTTAGATTCGGCGTGACTGTAGGATGTTATAGTGAGTCACCGTCAGTTACTAAGCGGCCATAAATCATTATATGTATGTATAGACATACATATATACATTTTTTGATTTTAATATTTATGATCAAAGTAAATGGCAATTATCGTCTATATCCCCTTCCCCCCGCACTTTTGTGACGAATGACGTGTTTTTGTAATGCTTTTCTTTATTAAAATTACAAATAAATTAAACAATAATTTATAGTAAATAATAGGAAAACAGCACTAGCAAGAGATTAATTTGTTTCTCTGCTGTTGGTGAAACATAATATACACGAAGGAATACTAGTACTATAAACGGAGTACAGTTGTGAGGGGTCAACATAAATTGGTGAATATAATATTTGTACTGAATCGTCGATCGTCGTCAAAATAGTAAGACCTCTGAACGTGATATTTATCTGTCGTCTTAATTCAAGTAAGTACGCCACAGATTACCCCCTAATAGATACCGCATCATTGAATTTTTGTTCTATTTCGAGTTCACCAAATTTGGCCCTATGCAAGGGTTGCGGGGGACGTGGCAAATGCGCTGTGATTGGATATTTAAAGGTCAAACTTAGAATGTACCAAACCATAGTGATGGAACAGGGTTGGGACGTTGATCGATAAATTTGGGATTTATTGATTATTGATAATGATAAATAAATATATTGATCAATTTTTATTTGATGTTTATTAAAAAATTAAACATTGTATACATATATTTCTACATTTCATTTATAAATATATATTTGACTGATTTTTAAAATGGATAATCTTAGTATAAAGTTGTCTCACAGAATTCTTAGGATCTGTCTTCCTGGATGAATAGAGTAATCTTACGAGTATGTCTATGTATCTTTCCATAACACTCTTAGCTAAATCAATGACATGATTACAACTTTCGTGATCGAATTGGTGATTTTTTTATTTCATGAAAAATATTCTCATTAACAAGACTGCTTATTTATTTGTTTAATTATGCTTATTTATTTATATTTATTATTTTTATTATTATATATATTATTTTATTATTATTATTATTTATAATTAAGCTTAATTGATTGATTAAAACTACGAACTTTCCTAGTGTTTTTACAGAAGGTAAAGAAGTATTAAATGTTTTGCGTACATAATTATAAGTCTAGCTGAGTAATTTATGGTGAGTGCAAAAGCTCTCAATTGTGGTGAATATTTTTTTCTAACAATTTTGCCTGATTTTCTAGATTTTGATTTTTCTAAGGAACTTAATGCGTCATTGTTTTCCGCTGCTAATGAATTTTTGTTTTCTAATTCTACCAATAATGACTTCAAAGAAACTATTTGTGTTTTTAGTCTTCTGTTGGAATCACTTAACTTCTTAACATTTTTATCTTTTTTGTTCATTACGTTGGTTAATTCGATGATTCTTCTACAAAGACTTTTTTAACTAGAGTATCAAATGCAGATGGCGTATCAGGTATAAGAGAAAATTTTCTTTTTTGTTTTGTAGGCGTTTCTAAGCAATGACTCTGATTTTTAGGTGTTGGCGGGTTTTTGGCGTATTTAATCGGTGAACCAGTAATCTAAATCAGAAATACATATTCGTTTCTTTTAAAACATTACCGATATAGTATTATTAATCAATATACCATACGGCACGTCTTCCAAATTTAGATGTACTTATAATAATTATAATGAGATAATACTGAAGTTCATGTAACACTAAATACCAAGTCAAAACAATAATCACATTATAACTTTTACAAGTTTTATGATTTATAAATGCGTTAAAATAGCTTGATTTCGACGTGTAACATTTACCTAAATATAAGAATATCATGTTTCACTCAACCACTTAATGATATTATTGTGTAATCTACGTTAGTACTAATCTTTAAAAAAAATGCAAAAGTCCATACCAAAACTGGCAAGAATCCAACAGCTTTATACGGTTTTTCATAATATTATGAAGATTGTCTTCTGTGAAGTGTTTTGTGTATAGTACACTATTTTTGGTAGGAAACCATTCGTCCCCTCGACAATTTGCGTCGATCCACATATTTTTTCCTTTCGGGGCATTTAGGAAACCTATAACATATAGGTACCACAATGACACGTCACTATTTTTATAAAATAATACGAGTATGACTTCGAAAAAAATAATTAAACGATGACCAAACAAATATCGACTTCAAAATCACAACACTATCGATACACGTGCTGTTATTAGACAAAGACAACTATTGTAATTTACGTAACGAGTGAAAGGGACATTTCAAAAAGACATCAACGGGTGCTTAATTGTTATCACTTTGCACCATTAATATACCAGTATAAGTTGATCTCCGGTGCATTTGAAATAGGTTAACGTGATAAGAATAGTATTTACTTACCAATTAAAATTTATGCCATCTTTTTGATAACTGGATGTCTTAACTGACTTTTCACACCATTTTACTGCACAGGAAGCCATTTATAATGTATTTTGGATACAAAATTATTTTTAAATTGTCAAGAACTCGGACGTGCCTACGGATCACAAACTTGGTCGATACTGATGTCGTGATTCTTAACTTCACTTCGTATGCTAGCTACAGCAAGTATGTGTTGCGCGCGTTTGTGGCCCTGTATGCGGAATCTATTAGGGGGTAATCTATGAAGTACGCATTTCTGTTGTCCTAGTACTTTGTTAAAGGTAATAAATATGCCGCTTAAACGTACTCCACCGCACTTGCATCTGTCCCGCGAAAAGTCAGAAACTGTGGATAAGCAGACTAATGATGATGCAGAAAGATCTTTATTTCATAGTAGCTCGGAATTAAGAGTATTGGATACGATGCTACACTATGATTCCGAGCCTGACCTGCGCCTACCACAGAATGCTGCAGAGAGAAAGAAAAGAAAGCGTGATGAAGATGATAACACAGTTATGTCCACGTTAAAGCAAATGTTTGACTCGCTTTTAAAAGAACAAAATAAGCGTTTCCATGATCTTCATATCTCTGTGAATTGCATAAAAGATCAAAATGCCGAGCTTTCAAAATCTGTTGAAGTGATGTCAAGTAAATATGACGAGTTTTTAACAAGAATTGAAAACCTAGAGGTCGAAAGAAAGAAAGATAAAAAGTACATTAACCTTTTGGAGGAAAAAATTGACATGTTGGAACGCAAAAATCGGGCAGCTGGTATTGAAATACGTAATATTCCAAATAAAAATACAGGGAAGACCGAATCTAAAGATGACCTCGGTAACCTAGTTAAACAAATGGGAAAATTTTTGTGCATTGACATCAAAGACTCAGATATTAAGGACATAAATAGAATAACTGCTAAGTATTCATCAAAACCTATTATCACTGAATTCACTTCTGTAATTATGAAAGAAAAGTTTCTCAAGGCAGTCAAATTATTTAATAAGAATAAAGAGAAAGGCGAAAAATTAAACACTGGACATTTTAACATAGTTACCCCTATTAAGCCTGTATTCGTTGCTGAAACGTTGACACCAAAGGCACAGAGAATGTTCTTCTTGGCTCGAGCGTTTCAAAAGGAACACATGTTTGCTTTTTGTTGGACATCGCGTGGTGTGGTTTATCTTCGTAAAAACGTAAACTCTCCTTTGGTGAAAGTAGAAAGTGAATCAGATCTTGAAAAATTTAAAATAACTCAATGACTAGTAGCTGTACGTTTAACTTTCATTGTATTTTCTCCTTATAATTTCATTTTTTTTACTTTTTAATCTCAATTTTTTGTACACTAAGCACACTTTCACACGATTACCCTTTATTACTTTTAGTTATAAATACCTTGTATATTTTTATTTCTTAAAAAAATGTGTTACTTATTTTACTGTCACAAAATTTCTTTTCTTACACGGAGTAATTCTGTTGACGTATACAGATAATTTTGCCTCGTTTTCAATAATTTAAAAGATATATCTGACGATCTGGACAAATTATTTGTCACAAATGCTTTTGAGTGTGATTTGGAGGACTGCAGTAGATGTTTACCAGCTGCACAAACTTCCCTCTCAATCCTTACACAAAACATCCGCAGCATTAACTTAAACATTACTGGTTTTGAAGTTCTACTTGCAAGATTAAAAGTTAATATGGATATTCTTATCTTGACAGAGTGTTGGCTATCGTGTACGGTTGTTATACCATCTTTAGCAGGTTATCGTGTATTTTCAACTAAACATAATCCCATTCAAAATGATGGAGTGGTAGTTTATTATAAAAATGATCTAATGTCTACTGTTGAAGAGCCTCCATTTGTTGATGCAAACTCGCTTCTTATAAAAATTGGCATTGACACCGCCATCCTAGCGGTTTACCGTTCTCCCTCATACTCTTGCTTAGATCACTTTTTGAGTTCCTTGAATGACAATTTGCAAACAGTAAAGGGCTTCAGCAATATTATTCTAATGGGAGACATGAATATATCTATTAATGATGATAAACCTCATAAATTTTCTGATCAATACCTAAATCTTGCTGCTTACCATTCATTGTTACCTGCGTATACTTTCATTACTCGCGAATCAAGTGGTACTTGTATTGATCATGCTTTTATAAAAACAAAATATCCAATAACCGCGATAGTAATGCAGTCGAACCTTACTGATCATAAACCGGTTATGTTATGTTTACATAAGAAACAAGTTCGTAGTTACTCTGATCACACAATAACAAAGATAAATTATAATCAACTTGAAATAGATATCTCGAATATGGATTTTTCTCCTGTTTATGAATCACTTGATCCTGATTTTGCTCTTACCTATTTCCTGGAAACAATGATATCCACTCTAAATAAAAATTCTCAAACTGTTTCTTTAGCAAGACGTAAGAAAATTATAAAGCCTTGGATCACACCAGGTCTTTTACGCTGCATGAAAAATAGAGACAAACTGCATTATAAAGTAAGAAAATATCCAAATAATGAAATAATTAAAATTACATATACTCGCTATAGAAATTTTTGTAACACATTGCTAAAAAAGGTAAAAAGAGCTTATGAAAAGGATCAAATAAAAGAAGCTGGAAATAACAATAAAAAATATGGCATATAATTAAAAATATAACACATACAGCTAAAACAAAAAAATCTTTATTGATATTATTGAAGAATGAGTCCTGTCCGTATAAGTCCGTCAATAAAATAAATGAGTACTTTATTAGGGTTGGTGTAACTTTAGCAGATACAATAGCGAAAAATCCAAACCATAATTTTTCTAGCGCTTCTAAGGGTCCTGCTTCCGGCTCCATTAATTCTTTTGTTTTATTAGAGACTGACATTGCTGAAGTTAGTAGTTTAATTCTGAATCTTAAAGATAATTGTGCAGCAGGTTGGGATAATATTTCAAACATATTCCTAAAAAAATTCAGAAATTACTTAGTCTCGCCTCTTACATTTATTTTTAATCTTTGTTTACAAGTTGGGGTCTTTCCTAATTATTTAAAAAAGTCCATAGTTATTCCGATACATAAAGGTGGTGATGAAGATCTTATCACAAATTATAGGCCTATATTATTACTTCCTGCTATATCTAAGATCTTGGAAAAACTCATTAATATCAGACTGGTGAGGTATTTGGATTATCGTAAGTTACTTTCTGATAACCAATTTGGTTTTCGTCAGGCAAAGTCTACTTCAGATGCAGTTCATGCAGTGACTAATTTTATTGCTACCAATTTAGATAAACATAATAAATGCTTATCCATATTTCTAGACATTGCAAAGGCGTTTGATACAGTATCGATTCCTATTCTACTAAATAAGCTCGAGTCTATAGGCATAAGAGATAATCAGTTGAATCTTTTTAAGAGTTACCTTGCAAATCGTGTTCAAGCTACAGCAGTTGGAGAACATATTAGCACATATGTACCTATATCTTATGGAGTTCCACAGGGCAGCGTTCTTGGACCAACTCTATTCCTGATTTACATTAATGAACTAAGTTCATTTAAACCTTTAAATGGTAATCTGATCTCCTATGCTGATGATACAGTTCTATTAATTTCAGCCATTTCCTGGCAGAAAGTTTTTGATGCTGCGCAGGATGCTTTTGACAGTGTCTCTAGATGGCTGGGTGAAAATCTTTTGACACTAAATCCTAATAAAACAAAATACATTCCTTTTTCTATTCGGAAATTGAAAGGACTTAGAGATAAATTTCATCTTGTGGCTCACAGTTGCAATTTTGTAGATAAACATAAATGTTCCTGTCCTAAATTAGAGCGTACTAATGAAATAAAATACTTGGGGGTAATGTTAGATTGTCACTTAAATTTTAAAACGCATATTGATTTATTAAGCAGAAGAGTGCGGAAATTAATAATAATATTTACAACACTTAGACATACTGCAGATTATAAACTCATAAAGCAAATTTACTTTGCACTCTGCCAATCACTGATATCGTACTGCATTACTTCTTGGGGAGGAGCGCCAGCTTCTACTATTAAGTGCTTAGAAATTGCCCAGCGTGCAGTACTCAAAGTAAGCACTTTTCGACCTTTCTTATTCCCAACCAAACTCCTCTTTGAAAATTGTGAAGTCCTTACCGTCAGACAACTGTTTATCTTAGGTATAATCTTGAAACAACACAGTGAAGTGATTTTTGATCCTCAAAAATGTATAAACTCCAGAATAGTCAGACCTTGTGAACCAAAACAGTTTCATACTTCATTTGTTCGGAGATTTTACTGTGCTTTAGGTCCTTTTGTGTATAACAAAGTTAATAAAATTATTCCAGTTTACTCCCTACATATAAAGCAATGCAAAAAGAAAATAACATCTTGGTTACTGACTCTAGGATATGATGAAACGGAAGATCTCTTGACAGTGCAGAGCTAAGTTATTATGGACAGTGCTCGAATTTCTATTGTTAGGTAACTTAAGGTATTCATTAAACTGTATTCTTCACCTTATACACACCCTCTTACACGCACACACACACACACACGCACACACACACACACACACACGCACGCACACACACACACACACACACACACACACACACACACACACACACACACACACACACACACACACACACACACTCACACACATCCACACACACACGTACACTAGCACCATATACAAAAGAGGTACATTTTACATATATAAATATATATATATATATATATATTTATATATATATAAATATATATATATATATATATATATATACATATATATATTCATATCCATTTATTTAAGTTTTTTTTATTCTAACGGGTAACGTTTAGAATCAAGTCGCCTGAGTTTGGGGGTGGGGGGATTTGTAGAGTCCAACCCCCCCCCCCGCGCTTATATTTCCTGCCGGGCGTGCTTAGTTTTTTTTATGTTATGTTTTCGTAATGTTTTTGACACTATAAACCTGATTTGTGGAGACAGAGAGTTGGGGGGGG